>CAEFZX010001859.1:0-33703 GCA_903066825.1 Alfaro cultratus | reverse complement strand
AGTATTCAATTATGCCGCATAACTGATCAGTACAGTATTGCGAGGGAACGCAAAAGTTTTGCGAGGGAACGCAAAAGTATTGCGAGGGAACGCAAAAACTTTTGCGAGGGAACGCAAAAGAAAAAAAATTCCCCATGTCCCCTGGGGGGCTCCGTAAACGTGACATAAATAGGTTATAATAATTTTTATCCAGTCAGGACTGACACTAGCCACATGCATTGCAGGTAGATTGTAGTAAGGCATTGATTAATGCCTGGTTTTAAAATTAGTTAACTGAACTTGTAGCCATTATTTTGTGCCCATTGTTGGACACCAGACGGCCCGATCGAACCGTAATAGCTAGGATTTCTGTCGGCTAATGTGTCTCTCAGGTCTCTCAGGTTTTGAAAATGGGCCGACAATCGGCCGACAGCTCTAAGATCGTGTCGTGTGCGCTGGGCATTATACTGAGGAAATGAGGAAGGGAGGGTCAATGGAGAGCACCGGAGTTCAGCCTTTTTTCATTTAGTGTCATCAACTGAAAGAGAAAAAGGCCGAAAGAGACAATAATGGCGATAATTAAAATGACGTCGATAGTTTTAATTTATCGTACGATTAATTGATTTATTGTTTATCGCGACAGGCCTACGTAGCAGCACTCAACAGCTGTCACAACGCAGCTTCACAGAAAACTGAAATAAAATAGTTTATGACACGGGGTAGTGGCACTTCTAAAAAAGGACAAACGAAAAACATGACGTCAGTAATATCACTTCAGACATTAATTACTGAATTTACTCATGCGGCCATAAAGTCGTCTTCTCCAGCAAGTCTCGGCTCCAAAATGTCATTCACTTACATTTTATCTGTTAAAGTGCCAAAGTACTTAAACAAGAGTTTTTTTTCCACTTCCTGTACTTTTAGACCTCTCTATCACAACAGCACCCCATGCTGAGAAAAACAAGAATTATAACCATTAGACGAAATAAAAGCAAAATGGGGTTTACAAAATATATTTTGGAGCTACCCATTTTTCAAGTGGTTTACACTGAATTTTCTGTTTATGGTTGGAAGCTAATCACAGCTAGTTTTTAATATTTTATTGTTTCATACAACATCAAGCTCTCATGTCATCAACATTTCCAGGTGAACATGATGTGAATGTGGTCGAGGCTTCAGAGAGCAACCATGAAGTGGCGAAGGAGCACATCCACCCCCGCTACAACTTTAATGAATCGCAGTTTAATCATGATATCGCCCTGCTGAAGCTCGCCACTCCCGTGGAACTGTCCAATGAGAGACGTCCCATATGCTTGGGCCCAAAAGCCTTCACCCAGGACCTCCTGAGAGACTCCAGCAGCTCTTTGGTGAGTGGCTGGGGCCGGACAAGGGACAAGGGTCGTGAAGCTGACAAGCTTCAGAAGTTATCGGTTCCTCTTGCGGACCGGACCCTGTGCAAACAGAGAAGCCGGGACCACATCACCCGGTTCATGTTCTGTGCTGGCCTGTCAGATGGATTGAGCGATTCGTGCCAGGGAGACAGCGGCGGCCCGCATGCCACCAACTACAAAGGAACTTGGTTTCTCACCGGCATCGTCAGCTGGGGGGAGGGTTGTGCCGAGAAAGGAAAATACGGCATCTACACCCGTGTTTCACGATACTACTCCTGGATTGCTCAGACAACTGGGCTCTTACAGTCCAACTAAAATATGTAGTTCAGCAAATTCAAGATTTCTTTTGACAGTTCCAAGTTGATATCTTACCTAAAGGTAATCCTCTTCGTTCCTTTATTTGGACAAAAACAGATTAGTTAGTCCAACTGCTAGTCTGAGAAGGACCAACAATAGAGAGGACTTCCACTCTTACATCAAACATGTTTTTATTTTACACAAATACATTATAATAATTAAAACGTGTTGCTTGTGAAAAACGGAGCTTTGTAGAATCATACTTTACAACAAGCTGTGGTGGAAGAATGAAACATCCTTCTTGTTATTTTTCTGAACATTTCCACTAGATTGGGAACAAAAGCTCTTCCATGAATCTACAATAAATGTGCATGCAAAATTTTGCCGTGTTTTGAGAATATTTTTTTGTAGCATTTGTATAGATTTAACTCTACTGTAATTCTTTTTCTAAAACGTATATTTATAACTGGTTATATTTGTTTCTCTTTATTTCACGACTTCCTTTTTACCAACAAGCAGCACATCAGATGTTCTCAACATTTCTTCCACAAGGAAAGTTTTTTCGTGTCTGCATTGGCCTGAGGCTCACCATGAAGAAACTGGTCCCATCAAGCTTTTCATGTAATTTTTCTGGAACCGCTTTATGGCTTTTTGGAGACTGTGCTGGGCTAAGGTGGGGGACTCACTCCCTGACCTTCTTCGGTCTGTCTGATTGAGTTAAATATTGAAATATTTTAACTTCTAAAATAGATTTCTATTAATATTTTTGTTATTAATTTCTTATTGTTATAAATGTGACTCTCAGGGTGTAAACAGCCTTAAAATGAATTCATCTTTCTTGCATAAAATTCCATATTAATCAGGCATTTTTAAATGAGTATCATTCTTCAAATTCCCTTTAAGATAAATGTTAAGGTAATTTTGACATTAAGGTAGCTCTACATTGATCAGTATTTTGCTTTACAATGCTGTCTTCCCAGCTGAATAATTATCTAATATGTGAGAAAAACGGGTCTTGTAAATAAGTGGTGTATTCTGTATATCAGTGATGATGAAAATAGGAAAGTTTTTTAATCGAATCAACGCAGGATGATCACAGGAAACTAAAAATAAATGAGGTGCAGATGAAGACATGAAAAGTTTAAACAATAGGAATACGTTTTAAAAAACAAGACTAGAAATTAACGTAACTATAACGCAAAACATAGCAATCCAAAAATCACGTGGAGTCAAAAAATAAAACTACGCATTGACATAAATCTATTTTTTAAAACTGTAGCTGAGATTGATTCATTAGGCACATTGTGGCCTCAGATAGCAGCTCTGACAACAAACCAGTACATCTCAATAAAGGAATTAAAAATTCATCATAAGCAACAGACTAAGAATCAATCTACGTAAGAACACGCCAAAAGAACGCTGAGATTATATTTTATTAGGCAATAAGAAATTAAAACATCTCTGTGTGATTTTATGAAGTACAGTTTTTCTGCAAGGACCCACAACATCAGAAGAGGAGTTGAAATAAACCCCTTAGACACATCAATCAGACAGAATCAAATGAAATAACCATGTGCTTGCATTTCGGAAAACAATTACAGGCATTATGCATTATAATACAAGGTTGTTCAATGTTTCAAAGGATAGAAAAAAAGTGCAAAGTGAGCAAATGCAGCAAACAAGTTCAAGTTCAAGAAGCCTGTCAGAACAAAACCGCTTCTAATTTCTGAGTTGATTTGAAAAATCTCACAAAGAATTAGCTACAGTCCAACTGTAGGTGTTAAATACAGTGAGATTAAATCTAGTTTCACTAATATTGTGTTTCTTTAGCCTATCTGTTTAAGTCAGTTGATAGTTTTTGATTGCCTACGTTATCTATTTAGATACATTTTAGATACTAAACTAATAATAATCCTTATATTTACATATTCACATTTGAATTTTGCTGTCTCAAAAAGTGTCATGTTTTTATAAGTGGCAGTGTTTTAGTGCCCACTTTTTACACTTATTCTGTGAAAAACCATTAGTTAGGCAAGATCCGTGACAGTATGGAAAAGTCAGTCCTGGCAGTTTTTACAGAGGCAGTAAACCGTCTGTATGTTTCTTCATCATTTCAACTCCCATTTATCTTTGGTTACCTTTTTTTTTTTTTACAATTATAGCTGACACTAACCACAGTTCTAGCTGTGTAAAACAACAGAGGAGGCAAAAATAAAACTAAAGGTAAGTGCATGTCTATAGAGAGGTATTCTTCCACACAGAGCCACAAGAAATCAATAAAACACGGTGCTTGACAGATGAAAGTGAGGAGGACAAGAAACATTTCATGAATAGGTTACATATGTTTTAGCAGCAAAGCCCAACCCAGGAACAAATACATTTGTAATTCCTCAAAATACATTAATAAGCGGCAATCAAATATTAGAGATTGAAAATGAACAACAAATGAATTAAAAGACCTGAAATGAATTTCTTTGCCACTTTGAGGAGAATAAAGCAGACACACAGTTACATTAATTTTGAACAGAAATCTATTTTCTTGTATTCTTTTCTAGTTCTTCTAGATTACTGTCCAATATTGTAGCATTAGGTTTACTTTCCTCTTGTATTTTTTCACATTGTATAACATGAGAAATACTAATGTTGTGTTATGAATAATGTTTCTCTCTCGCAGAATGGTTCCTGATTGGCAGAATGCATAATATCACAGATTACTAAACAAATCCATGAATTAAGTTAAACTTGCCCATCATTAGGCCCTTGGAAGTTTTACTGTAAATAAATGAATATTTTCCTCAGAATGCATCTATGTATATGACCGTGAATTACAATGAAACATCTGTCTTCATGGTTAGCATGCGTGATTGCATGCAAAAAGTCATCCTTTTATTTGATATTTTTAATATCAAAATAAATTATATTAAATAAAAACATAGATGCAGATTGTACAAAGATATTAGCAAGATATTGCTAATGTGCACCTGTATAAGAACCGACTCCGATAAATTATCTTGTGGCTTTACTCTCTGCCAAAACTTTGTCAGATTATCTTGAATATGCAAAAGTCTAACCTGCAGAAACATAACTCATTGCCTGTCATTATAAACCATTGAGGTGTGAAGATGCAATTTTTTACGTGCAACAAAATGTCAACAAGAAGTGGGAAAGTACAATGGTGCCTGAAAGAAATTAAGAAAACTTCTTATTTCTTGTGTCCTCTGTGCCAGGTAAATGCAGCTGGAAGACTATCACTACCTTTTTTTTTAGCTTACCTCCATTGACAAGAGATTCAGTAACAACAAATTTACAAAACCTCCACTCAGGTTGACATCAAACCTGATATTACTGCATGACTATCTTTCTGGGCAACGATCTGTTCAACGATCTGCATGCATAACTAGACATGTACAACCAGAAGGAATCGTAATCACAAACTGAGGTTATGAACTCTAAAGTTCTTCTTTATAAGTTGCACTTTTACAATTAAAAATGAGTAATATGAACCAAACATACAAGCTGCTTGCACCTCAGCCTTACCCTACTCCTTCCTTTTACTTTCCTGAAAACATTTTGAGGTATCAGCACTTCATATTCCACAGGGAACCCAAAGCATACTGATCACTTTGTTCAATGATGTTATTTATTGCTATGGAGCAAGCTCAGTCATCTAGGTAAAGTCAGAGCAGCGGCAGGATAGACTGCTGGTGTAGATGTGATGAGGTGGTAAGTTTGATTTGGGACCAGCAACATGGACGATCTACCACAGCTGCACCCCCACAATCTTGCATTGTATGTTTTGTGAATGGACAAAGAAGTCATAGAGCTTCTCAGATAACACCTATGGCCGAATGCAGGAGCAAAGCTAATGTGCCAACTTCTTTGCACATGAGAAGAACACATCCTATAATGTTACAGGATGTGCTTTCCAGAGAAGAAGAAAGCAGGTCTCACTCAAAAACATCACAAAAAGAAGCTGCAGTGATCAGCTTTGCTGTTTGGCACACAGATGATATGTACATAATTATCTGCTTGTGTTTTTTTTAAATATGTCATAAGAAAATATTATTTATACAACATCCAAAATAAAAGTCCATATAGGAAATATGCAGAGGACCCACCAAACCAGCCCAGTCCAAACATTCTACATCATTGCTAGAGCAGGTAGATAAAAATGGCTTATATGTGCTTTAAATTTTTACATTCCTCTGAGGTCCGTCCTGCAGTACACAGCTTCTGTCACAGCTCTTTAAAGTCGAATAAGTGGCTGATGGAGTGTTTCAGTCTGACTTGACTAAATCAGACGCCTGCATTTGTTTAGGAAATGAATGGATGATGTGAGTTTTCTGGCTTTTGATTGGCTCTCAGCAGCTCTCTCCCAGAATCCTGTGCAAGTCCTCAGGCTGAACTCGACCTTCTTCACCACGACTGATATTCTTCACCATCCTAAAATTACAAACGACACATCAGAGCACAACAAACATTTAAGTTTTTTTTTTAGACTATCTATATCCATGAATGCATTATAATTTGAATTTTGTTCCAATCGGCACGTTACCACACTCCTGACGAATCCTCATAAAGCAGCTGGATGACATCGCCGCAGTTGAAGATGATGTCATCAGAGCTGGCCATGCTGCTTTCTACCATGACCCTGTACCTGCCCGCCACCTGAACACAAGAAATTAAATCTCTAGATTTATTCCAACACCAAAGGGAAGATGGGCTTTGTTCTTTTCTGTATGTAGGTGGTTAAATCATATGACATTTTATCCATATAACAACATATAATTTGCTTGTTCCCAGCCCTTTAGGAAAAGCTTACCAGTGGGGAGGGCTGATCCTCCTCATCCGAGTCGGATAAGGCAGAGAGGTCTGTTGCACCCCAGTCCTCCAGGCCTTCGCAGATCGCCACAGAGTGAGCAGGAGCAGGCCAACCTGAAAAGAGGAAACCCAAACTGATGCACTTTTAAGCCAGAAACATTGTACAGAAAGTATTTAAACCTCCTAAATTTATAACATCAAAGATCAGAGATGAACCTGACTGAAATGTTGAGCTGGGACAGAAAGAAAGAACCACTTTTCTTTTTTTATTGAAGTGCTTGTAAGAAGATTTCACAATAATACAAAAGAGGGACATCTCAGAGAAGATGATGAAGTTACTCTTGCTCAGCATGCTAAGCTATTAGAGTGCCTATAAAAAAATCACAAACCGCGTTGGATTTTTTACCCTTTTTATTGGTTCTACAAATCAATTATGATCAGCAAAATTTGGCTTTTTTGAGAAAAAGGTTAAAACTGATTTCTACAAAAACATAAAATAAGTGATTGCATATATATTCCCCACCTTTAAGTCAATATTTGGTAGATGCAACTTTGTTAAATTAGGTCTTTCACTTTAAAGAAGATGATATTCATGCAAAGACTTATCTAGATGTCATTACTTTTGTAAAAATCAGTTTTCACTTTGATATTTCAGTTTTCCAACTCACTTCGTCGAGGCGAGTGAACCACAGGGTCTGAGTGGGCGGGGCTTGAATGTGTCGACTCCTCCCCTCTGTACTTGTGGGCGTGGCTTGTTGCTGAGGAACTGTGAGGAACAGGAAGACACGCTGAGCAGCCTCCCACCGGCGTGGCGCCCCACGACACACACATCTCTGATGTGCTAAAAAAAAACAACGCATGGCCACAGAAACACAGACACGAGCACCACAAACAGGACAGGCAAACAAACATCCACCGTGTCACAAAAACCAAGGTCAAACCTCATTCACATTCTGGAGGTTCACTGCATTCCACTCATTTTGCAACAACATATATTTCAGCCTCTGATTTCGAACTGTGTTCAAACACAGATATCTTAGAGTGCTGCAATATATGGAATTGTTATTTTATTTAAAGAAAATTCTACACAAACACATGAGAAAGGTCATGTATATTTATTTCATTTGCAAATAATCCAAAGTATAGTTTAACTTGCTTTAAGTAGCAGATGGGTGGGATTGGTTCATTCAAATCCAGTGAATTGAGAAATATTTAAAAAACAGTGCGTAGAAAAATACTTCTGATTAATTGAAATTCACCCATTTCCTACATAAAGCACAAACAAAGTATTTTAAAATGGTCTCTAATCAATCTCCTGTTTGTGAAAGCCAAAAAGTCTTGCAAGATAGTCTCCTCCAAGCAATCTAAAAGACTAGATACTATAGAAATGCATGTGATAGGCTATAGTTTATTATTCTTCATAAGTTATTTCGATCCTGGTCTTTGAGGTCCCCAGAATGCTTTAGATGGTGCCGATTGGAACAAAATTCAAATTATAAATGAATACAGAATTTGGTATAAATGTCTTTTTATTTTATGCTCCACATCTTTGGAATAAACTGCTAAACATTATACATTTTCAGACATCTACCTGTCCTCAAATTTTAAAACTCCTTCTTAAAACTGGCCTGAAGAAAACACATAATTTGTTTTGTTTACCTTTTTACTGAAAGCATATTGTGCTGAATAATAGTTGGAATTGTTTTCTGTGTTCAAAATTTAGCTTGTTTTTACTTCTGTAATTATTTGCATTCCCTAGTTTTGTGATATCGCTCATTCACACTTTTGCTTGAAACTAATTTAGTTTAACTTCATACCAGAAAAATTATCTTCTTCACTTTCTGGAAGATGAGAAATTTCTTAACTTAAATAATTTTATGGACAGGACTTTCTTCGCGTCACTCAGAGTGCAAGATTAATATAACTAAAGAAGGTCTCACAGAACAGATACTATATCTGTTGTAAATTTTCTCTGATGAAGGCCTTTTGGTAAAACATAAATCTATAATATCATGCATGGAAACAATGCTGCTTATTTTCATCTGTTGGTAAAATATGTTGTAAATTATTATAAAAACAAGTTACCTAGACATGAAATAACAAACGTTTTTCATAATATGACACACATTCCCCAAACCCAAAACATGCTGGCATGCAAACACCAATCACTGTTACTTTAACATACGCAAAAATACAAAACACCTGTGAAGAAATACAGTTAATAATATCCTGATGAGACTGCACTTTCATTAAAAGTCATTTGAAAAATGGCATAAAAAATAGATTAAAAAAATAGCGTGTTTTAATTTTTGTCTTATACTGTATTATAATTCCTGGGAAGTATGAAAGAAACTCACTGTTTACAAAAAAGAATGTGGTTGAGAAGCAATTATCCAAATACTAGAGGTAGCAAATGTACATATTTGAGCCTGTATGTATAATATTAACACTGTGTATATTATAGAAAACTAGCATTAAGTCAAACTTGTGGAGTCAATTCTATGTTTTTTAATCACAGAGGTTGTATGTCGTAATAGTATTGAAAAATGGATGGATAAAATGTGCTGTTAACATATAAAAAAATATATAATATTGATATCAATGATGAGTGTACATAAATATCTGACCAGCAGTTTGGATATGACTGAGATCTTTAAAAGCGAGTCACCTGTCAGAGAGAAGGTTGTCTGGGAGAGAAAGAGAAGAATCTTCATCTGAGGATAGATGAAGACAGAAACGTCTGGGTTAAATCTAACTGAATTTGAATTTATAAACCACATTAAATTGGTAGAGCAGAAAAAAAACTCTGTAAGGAAACAACACTAAATAAGTACAGTTCTGCAGTATTACTTTACATGTACAAACTATAGCAGATTGCAAGTTTTAAATCATTGGCATTTGCAGAAAACATGTAAAGACATGGACTGAACAAATTAAGTAGAAACCTTCTCGTAGTTTCTGTGGGTTGGCCAGTATTTTTTGAATCTCGTTCAGCCAGGCAACTTTGACCTCCACCGTGGGAGCCTAGGACAGACAGCATACACGCAGACCAAATAAGAAAAAAGTTTAAGTCTGAAATTATATGTAACTCGATGTAACATAGAAAACCAAAAGCAAAATACCTGAACTAAATAAACAACTTCTCTGCCACTGTAGCAGATTTCAAATTTCTTCACATCTCCTTTCACAGTTTCTGTGATGGCCACAGTGCTCATCTAGAGAAAAACAGGGATGATATAACACAGCTTTATATTTATCAGTGGGTTTTTAGTGCTCCAGCTGCCATTGTAAATACAGATTTGATACTCAATGTGCACCAGTAAAAATAGTGTTGTTACTACCAAAAATCCAGTCTTTTATTTGCAGTTTACATAAACAATCCACACTACCTTAAAGTCTGGACTGAAAGTGAAGGAAATACACAAAATGATTGCTCAAGATCAAATTAGTAATCAGCTGCACAAAACAAACTGCAGTCATACTATGAGCTTCATTTACAATATTAACCCAAGTTTAGAAGAAGATCCCCCCCAACTCACTACTTGACTCTCAACATCACCCTCATTTCTTTGACACATCATTTCACTGCATCCTGGAGTATCAGCAAGCGCTAGATCTTAACTCGAAGGCAGGACTTGAAGCTGTAGAAGCTGTCATGACTGTCCTCGTCTCGTCGCTTGCAGAAGAGCAGTGCGTGATCGTAGAGGAAGAGATGTCGCTGCATGGGTTTGAATCTGGCCAGCTCTTTCATTCGCACCGCTGCCCGTTTGTGACTGATCCACACACTGAAGCTCCCCTGGAGGATTATGCGGCCCAGCTGGCTAATATCACCCTGAAAACCAAGACACAAATGTTACTAAGCTCAAGGAGATCCTCACTGAAAGAATGTGATTGTTTTTGCTAGTGTTAGCAGCAGTATACATTAAATCAGATGAACTCGGTTTAATTTATTGGTTTGGTTTGCTGGTACCGGATATCCTGTGATGGCTATCTGATGCATGGAGTCGTTGACAGACTTCAGCAGCTCCAGCATGGAATCCAGCGCCTCCTGGAGCTCACAGCGGTAGTGCTCCTCCACACAGTGTTTCCAAAGCTCCTGAGTAAAGACAGACACAGCAGGAAATGTCAGGAGCTTCTGCATAATCTAATCTAGTAAAACTGGAAGTCACTGTCAGCCAGTCTGCTGAGCAGTAAATTGATGAAATCAAATCTACATTTGAGTTTGTATTGTTGTGCCTGTTTCGAAACATCTACAAGAGTCCCTGTCCCTTGTTTTGTTTTGCATGAATATTAAAATGAAGTTTAGAACCATTTTTCTGATGTGTTCATTGATCTGGAAAAGACCAGATTTTTTATTTTTTTTTTTTGTTTTAATTGTTGAGGGCCAGTTTAGTCTGACTCCTGTCAATAGCTGATTTCTTGCTGCATCTAAATTGTAAACTTAGTTTTTTTTCATCAATATTAAAGGATTATTTACTTAAAATAAGCTCCTGTGTATTGCTGAGAAGTTACTTATAAGTTAGTTTTGTCTCATTTCAAGTGTACTGAGATATTTGCACTAGAAACTAGACACAAATTCTAATTGAGATTTTATGTTCTTGCAGTGTGTACCTAAAATGTTTGTTTTTTTCATTCATGTGAAACAGATTTCTGTAGGATTCTAAAACCTTAAGCAGCAGCTGGTACTTAGTGAGGCGTTGGATTGGTTTCAGAAGATAAGAATCTAGGCCCAACTTGTGGTCCAACTTTTTCTGGCACTCCTGAGAGTTACAAAAAGAAAAAAAATGACAAAGGGACAGAGTTTAATGATGAAAACGTAAATGGAGTAGAGTTTCCATATGTGTGCTACATGTAACTACCTGGAAAAACGGCGAATCAGAGCACTGTCTCCAAAGCAGCTCAGAGCAGGGTTTGTTTTGGCAGTAACGTTCGTACACCTGGAATTTGTCTTTCTACTCAAGCACACATAAGGCTCCACTTAGTTTATGCTTTTTTGATCAACTTTGATTCAGTCCTCACATCCCTCCTCCTGTCTACTCACCCGCTGCAGAAAACAAGCCCCGACCCTCTCTGGTGTTTCAAGGCAACCCTGCAGATCATGGAGGAAGATCCTAAACAGAAAATCCAAGAGAAGAAAAAGGCAAGAAGATCTGATTAGAGCAAAAAGGACGACTCAGTGAGAGCCGGTGAGAGCACGTGTGAATGAGCCTGAAGGCTTGCCTGCTGTGGAACTGGTAAATCTCTGGCATGTTGCCGAACAGAACATCTTTCTGGCAGCGAAGAGCTGAGGGAAGTAGATAAGATATGGAGGGGTCCTCCATTTCTGCCCTGTAACCCTGATAAATCAGAAATGAAGATCAGGCAAAATAAATGGGAAACTATGAAATACAAAGCATAAGAACTTTTTTTCTAATCTTGATGTTTTCTTTGAGCTGCTTCAACTAAAAAATGCAAACTCACCAGAAGAACAGAGAGCAGTTCATCAACATAGATCCTCTCTGTAGCTATCAGTTCCTTCATAATGTGCCTAAAACAGTTCAATAAAGAGACAAATTATCTTAAATTCAAAATAGAAAAAAAAAACGCAATGCAGAAAAAGATGCAGATTAAACAAATACATGGTTAGAGCAGAGGTCAAGTCTGAAATCAGAAATCAGCTCTGAAGTGTCAGGGGTCACTTACCGTGTGACCTGCTCTGGATTGTCCTCTGCTTCTGAATCAGTTTCTGGGCTGGGACCATACAGGCAGCTGCGGTTACCTTGGTAATCATGCATCACCTCAATCTGACAAAACACGCCCACAGTGAGACGGTGAAATTAACACTAACCACAGATAAAGAAGCAGCACATTAAATAGGTTCTGTTTTCATCTGGAGGCTGAGATGGCTGATGTTCTAGTGATGTAGTGATGTTTCTTGGCCATTTGCTTTGGGTCATTATTAAGTTGAAAGACACACTGGTCCCCCATTTTCAGGTTATTGGTAGAATCCACCATGTTGTTCTTTAAAATATCCTGATATTTCAAAAAGATTATGATGGAGTGCAGTCTTGACAGCTTCCCAGGATCTTTGGATCGCCACGCTATATTGGTGATTATATTATTATAATAATAACAAAAAAGATGTACAATAAAATAAACATAAATTGTATCTTCCTAATGTTTCTCTGTGTAACTAGGTCACGGCAGTAAAAAACATATTTTTTTCAACATCTTCACATTTGTGGTAAATATTACAGGATACTGCAGATATAGAAACATAATTAGCATATTTACTAAATAATTTCTGGCTTAATATGGGACAAAATCTTAAGTCGAAAATAAAAAAATATTCCTTATATAGACAATGGCTAATTGAACACACACCTTGCGTGGGCTGTTGTTTCTCCTTGAAGCTCTTTTGCCAGGAAGGAGATCAAATGAGAACTTTGAGTTCAAGACATTGAAGTCCACACCTGTAGGAAGTATCACACAAATAAACACAGAGGAAACGATCACCAGATAATACTGATGCAAGTGGAAACATCAACATTAAAAAGAAATTGTGGTACACTTAAAATCAGCAGCATCAGATCAGATCAAAACAAACTGTGGTGAATCATTTTGTTATTTGATACAATTCAAGTGTTATGCTGTCCAGAAGAAAAGTGCCATAAACAAATAAAATATAACAGAATTTAAACATTTGAAGAGGAAGCTGAGGCGGCCTGTACCGTGTTTTGGGGAGAAGAGAGGTGACTTGCAGCGGAATACGGTCTGATCCGGTTCAGGCCGAGGCGCCACCAGCTGTATGGGTCGAACCTGCACATCTGCAAGCTTCTTCAAACACTGCTCTCTGTTTCTGATCATGCACTGAACTGAGCTCAGCTTCTCTTTCACCATGGTAATCTGGGACTGCAAAGAGACAAAAGTGTGAAATGTTGTAAGTGCGACTGAGGCAGCAGCACAGCAAACAGCTACCTGCAGCTGAGGTGTGAGCACAGCTTCAAACTCCAGGCTCAGCGTGTCCTGGGTGTTTTTTACAACAGATGGCGCCCTCTCCTGGTGGCTGCTCAGGTACTGCAGAGCCTCCTGAGCTCCCTCTTTAGTTTGGAACTTGTCCACCATCTGGCTGGCGAGCAGATAGGCCCCTTCATCACACCAACGAAGAGCCTGTCAAAAAAAGAACAAGACAAGACTTTTCTTAAATAACAAAGAAAATATCACAAATTTCAAACAAACATAAATAAAGGATTAAACAAAGATTGGCAGATCGAGATAGCTTATGATTATAATATTTTTACCTCCTCAAGGCGCCGCAGCAGGTCTCGCGTCCGGGTGAGCGAGGCCCGTTTGGTGCGTATGGCAGTGCTGATGACATCACAGTGATGTCGCAGCTCGTTGCAGCGCTGGACGATGAGCGCCAGAGCGTAGTGGTGGTTGGCAGCCAGCTGGTGGCCGTGCAGGATCACAACCTGGGCCCGATTCATCTCCTCCTGAGGTACACAAAATTATACGCCCAATGTCAGGGTGTGAACATTACATTAAACTTCACTGACATTTTTCCTTCTTTTGAGAACAAGTGTAGCATGTAAGCCTCGTGGGTCGTGTCACTCGGACAAGAAGTTTCTGTTAAAGAACAAAGTACTAACGCATTTCTGTGTTACTCCTTGTTGTATTTGTTTTCTGTGGCCCACCAACTCTAGCAATAGGTAGTGTGAAGAAATGTACAATGTAGATGAAGGTAGACTAAAAATAGTCTGGAAAGATGTATGTTGCACGCAGCAGTGTCAGCATATTTTTGTTGTTAGGTTTCTACAGGACAACTGATCCCACTTTGCCCTTGATGAGGACAGAACAAAGCTGGAAAAGCAGCTGGTTTCATGCCAGCTTGGTAGCGTATGTGCTGCATAATCTTGGTCACTAAATTGAGTTTCCAAGTGAGCACTAGTTTCTAGGTAGAAGTGTTTTGTTTAAATTATGGGAATCCTGGTCTTTGTGTTTCTGGTCTGGTTGGTGAAAGAGCAGCGTTGCTCAGTAGGTGGAGATTGATGTTAAGTGTTTGTCTCCTGCTTCTTTATTAGCGTCATTAACACAATTCTAAAAAAAAGTATTTGAAAAATTTCCTCAACAGATTTCAGAAAACCAAAGCCTTATTTGAATTTTCTACCAATTTATGTGATGAATCTCTTAAATAATCTGAGATATCTCCGTTTAACTTTTCAAGTAACTAGAAATAATGGTTTGTTTACACATAAATTTATTTTTCTAAAGGTTCAAAATCATCTCTCTTTATTTCCAGCTTCATCCCAAGATGCAATATCCACATCTTTTTATTTTAAATGAGACAGGTTTGGTCTAGAATATCAGGTGCAGAATCATCCAACGACTATTGACTATTTACTTTTGATTTACAATTTAAGGGCTCAAAATGGGAAACAATATCATCTAATTTTTGATTAAGCCCACATTTCATATTCTAACTCACAATGTTTCATTAGCTGTGAGTAAAAAATAATCACATGTAACATAAAAATAGGCTTGAAAACATCATTCTGTTGAATTAATCTGAAAAATGAGTTTCACCTTTTGAATTAAGCAACTTTTCAATATTGTTGTCATTTATTGAGATACACCTGAACATTCAGTGAAGTGAATCTTTATGTGTGTTTCATGACCTGAGCTCGTTTATCCAGACTGTCCAGATCTTTAAGTAGCTGTTCTGTCTGAACCACTGTAGTTCCAACACAGGCAATTTCCTTCTCCAGGGCCGAGATCCGCTCCAGCACCTCATCCATCTAGACACAAACCACAAGAGTGTAAATCAAGAGGCCTGACTAAATTGATTTTTATGGGAGTGAGAGCACAAACAGCAATTATCCCACCTGCTGGAAGCTGCTTTCATAATGCAGCAGCTGGAGGTACTGTTGCAGCTTCAGGTGGTGTTTTTCAAAGAAACCATCAAATGCCTCCTCCATGTCTCTGAGCTGTGCCAGAAGCCTAAAATGCAAACAAACTCTCTGCTTAAATAAAGTTCAAATTTTCAAACTAAATCTAAACACAACTAAAAAATTTCCAAGAAATGATCGTGACGCTTTTTCACATGAACAGCAGCACCTCTGAACAGTTTCCATGTCGGCTTGTATTTCCCGCTCTTCCTCAGCTTCTCTCTTTGCAGCTTTAACTGTTTCCAGGTTTGACAGCAGCAGGCGTCCTTCTTTCAGTACGCCCCGGATGTCATCCTGACAAAACAAGGAAAACACACAACGCTAAAGCAACATGCACCTAAAATTTAGGGAAAAAACTCCTATAAAAAGTAGAAGAGAGAAAAAAAGACAAGGATGGACAGTGAGGAAGTGCCACCTTCATCTGTCTGTATCGATGTGAGTGGGAGTGGAGCAAGAATTCAATGGCATTAGCTTCATCTGGGAGTTCGGTCTCAGACAGCTCAGAGCCGAATCCCTGCAGCAGCTGAGCGATCTCTTTCACCGTCACTGCAAACGTCTCAATGGACTAGATAAACAAACAAATTGTCACCCAAAAGCATAAAAACAGATGACATTTCATAAGACTTGGTGTGGTTGATTAACATCAGTTAGCTGTTTACCGATCGTAGGAGGACCCAGTCACTTTGGCAATATTCCACCTTTGCAGTAAAGTCTGATGCCAGGTGGTTTTCATCGATGTAGCGCAGCAGGTCACCCACTGAGCGCAGCATCACCACCTGCAAGACACAGAGCAAAAATAAACTCGCTAGTTGCTGTCTAACATTTACAAACTTAGAAAATTAACTAAATGCAGTGTTGCATGCAAAATATGCTGTGTGATATTCGGTAAAGTTGTTTTACCGGCATCTTTAGGAGGAAGTCATCCTGGCTGAAGCGAAAGCCCAGATCTGTGCTGGAGGACGGACTGGGGGTGGAGCTCAACAAGCTGGTGGGGCGAAGCACCAAGACCAAGTGAAGGTTGCCAGGAAAAGAAGTCTAAAAGAAATAAATGGTAATTCAGTTCTTACTTTCATGAACTCCTGAATTCTATACAAAAATACATCTTAAAAATGTCATACTGTGCAAAAATCTTTGACATTAGATCTTTTGCTTCCAAAGAAACAAACTGTTAAAAAATCTTCTAAATGAGAGTATTATGTATTTTTTTAGAGCAAAATCAAGTAACAGTTGTAAAAATATAGCATATTTCAAACATGACTTAATTTTTTTTTGCATCTGATGCCTTGAAATTGGTTTGTGTCTCTTTATAAATTTTGTATTCTTCCTCCCAGCAAGTCCCACAACAACTTTACTTTCTGACCCATTGAAATTAAATGTGGGTTTTCAGCTCAGAGTCCATCTAACAAGCCAAATATAAGCTGAAATTCAAGCTGCATATATTCTTACAATGATGCAGAAAGTGTTGTTGTGTGCGGAGAATACTAATAGATATAAATCTTTCTGCCTTTCAACTTGTTTTACAATAAAAAATTCAGAACACCAGATTGATTGTGTCAGCTAAATGACAAGCATGCAGCACAGATTATTTTTAAATTTCAGGTCAAGCATAAAAAAAACACAGTTTTATATTCCAAGTATTACAGACACAATTATTCTGAAAATATCATTGTTTCAGCTACAACAAACATATTTTTGTGGCTTATTCTGTTACTTCTGGCAGGCAGGAAACAGAGAGACGGAACTGAAGACGTTAAACTGCCAACTCAGAGAAAGAGTGTGAAGCTTAACACAGCATCAGCATCCTTCACTGTCAGTCTGGCAGATCGTTCAGCTTCTGTAGCACTTCAGCGCCTCTAAAAATCAGCTCTTCTTACTCACTCTGCTGCTTAGAGAAACATCTTCCTTCAGTCTCAGCTGTCAAGCCAAGTTCCCAACAAACAGGCACATTTTCTCTGTTGTAATAAACTTTAACAATGTTTTTGTAAAACTTTGTAGTAGCTACTTGGCAGCTGAATGCCGGTTAGTTATTGTCATTCTGTGATTTACAGCTCTATTTTCTGTGGTAAAATAATTGTATTTTAAATCATAACATCCAGCAGTTTGCACATTTTAGATTTTGCAGAAATTAAAGCATATTTTTTCTTCAAAATCAACATTTCAGATTTCTGCAAAAGTTGCAGGGCAAACTTTATCTTATCTTCAGGTAGAATTTAATAGCAACTGGAAACTTGATTTTAAAACTCTGGTTGTAAGAATTCACAGTTAGCTTTACTTTAAAAAGGCAGTTTGAACAGATATAAACTGATTATTGTTGCATTTTTTCACCTAGTTCATCATAATTTATTCTGAAACAAAACAACATGGAGAATTTTCACTACAATTCATGCAGGGGGTTGAGGATTACATCTTAGCCACTTCACATTATGTACTTAATAAAAATTACTATATGTGCAGTTATTTACTGGTGTTTTAGAAAATATTCTTTCTTTATGGTTGGTATCAATATTTTCATGAAGATGGAACCATTTTAGTAAAGCTGCAAACTAGTAAACATTACTCTGATTTCATTCAGGATAAAAACCACCAAATAACAGTTTTAAGTGTAGCATGTATTTGTATTTAGCCTCTAGAAGCAAGTTACAATTACAGTTGCAACTCTTCTGGGGGTATATTTCTACCCGCTTGTACATCTAGAGATTGAAATTTCTGCAGTATTGCCCTTGAAAGTTTCCCTGGATTAGATAGGGGACATTTGTAAACATTAATTTGTAATTCTTGTCACAGATCCTCAGAAGGTTCTTCATCCAGGGTTACAATTAATTTAGCTCCATTCACATTCTGATTCACTCTAAGCCCCCAATATGATGAGGCCATGCATAATGTTTAGCATGACTACCAAAAGGTTCAGTTTGTCTCATCTGATCGGAGCATCATTTGCTGTCTCCTCCATATAGGTTGTGTTAAAATCTTGATGCTTTTTGGGGGTTTTTGTTTTATAATGTTTCTCTGCTGTAAATGTTTTTGTAACATTATTCCTGCCCTGTCTGCAGAGCTCATTGGTCTTCATTATGCTTTTTCTTTACTTTTGCTCTCTACCAAACCTTTGAGGCAGAAAAGCTGTATTTACACTGAGACAAATATTTGTGCACTATTTACCAATTAGGTGACAACAGAATTGTACTTAATGATATCAGAATGAAGGGGTCCGAATGCAAATTAACATCCATCATGTTTTATTTGTAAAAATATTGAAAGCCATGTTAAAAGTGCACTGTCCACCTATAATCACACCTTTACAAATAAAATGTGGACCTGTCGGCAAAATCTACTAAATCGTTCATTCTTATAGGAAAACCAACTTAAGTTCAAATTGTGAATCTTGTTTTTGCTCACCCAGCAGCCATGATGATGTAACCAAAACTTGTAAGAACATCAGCATTGCACAACTGTGCAATATATAAAGATCAATGAGGCTGATTTGACTTAATACACAAACAAGGCTTTAACGACATCTTCATTTCTTTGGTCTCCCAGGAAAGCTTTTTGTTTTGCACCTTCTGGACCAATCCAAGCACATTTGTCATTGGCCTGTCCTACACCAAACACAGACTTATTGACATTGAGCTGCACTCTGCAGCCTCTGGGAGATAGGCGTGTTAAAAATGTATTGCGTCTTAAAAACACCTCACGCCGTCGGTGTCGAAGTGTAAAACAGTATTATCTCTCTTTGCTGCAGTAGCTATCCTTCACCGCCCAGTCTGAAGCCTCCCACATTCCCCACCTCCCGGTGGAGCTTACCGCGGCCCGGCGCAGACGAGGGAACCCCCACCGCATGTTGGATTCGGCCATGGCTCCCAGCGGTTTCTTCCCCCCTGTTCTGTCCCGGCCCGGACCGGCTGTCGCTGGAAGTAGAGTCGGGAGCGAGCTGCCGCAGCGATGGCTCGGTACTTCCACTGCAGTGTCCGGGCGGGCCGCACGGCGCGCTCAGTGCGCACCAGACGTCCTCTGCTCTGCTCTGCTCTGCACCGGGATGGAGGGGCGTGCTGAGCTGCGCTGCACTCACCTGACGTCAAAACTAACAGCAGCTACGTTGTATTATAGCAAACATTGGCTCTACTGCTATTACTGCTGCGAACAGAACTCTAATCTCTGCTACTTGACTGAATTCAAAGAAAAACCTGCCACACACCATTATAATTATAAAAAGAAAATGGTTTTTTTAAAAACACTTTCCCTTTGTTTAAACACGCTTTTTTGAAACATAATTTAAGACAGACCTGGATAAAAACCTTAAAATTAAGCTTAAATACAAATAACCTGTAACACATAAAAATAATTTAAAGAATTGATTGAACATTTCTAATAGGATCCGCTAGATGGCAGTAAATGCAAGAATTTGTCACCATGTCTGCAGATAAAAACTTAGCCGAACATTAATATGAGTTTTAATAAACCTTAGGATAAATCGTCACAATGCCTGCGGAATCATTCTGTTCAGCAACGATAAGGGTCTGATTATTAATATATTTTTATTAATATTTGAGAAGGACATACTTTTCTTTCTTGTCTTTTTTTCTTTAATATAAATAATTTTATAAATATGGCCAGAGTTTGTTTGGGGTTTTTTAAGAAAAATGGTCAAAATGTCATTCTGTATTAAAAATAGTCAAACTCCAACAGTCCTTTGTAAAAAGGTGAGTGCACAAATTGTTTTGATTAATTGCGGCAGAATACAAATACACAACACACAATTTAGATTTTGTTCTAATCTACCATGTAAAATTTTAAGAAAACACTATTTGTAATGTGACATATGTAGAATATAAATGCAAAGCAAATGGTTAGTTTTATCTGCAAGTCATTCATGTAATGTTTGAGATTAAACTGCAGACAGCTTGTTTTACTTAAGGTTTTATTTTCTCCTTAGGAAAAATAAATAGTTTAAACTACTGATGACACCTATAAATCATCGGCTCAACTTGGGCTGAGTCCCATGTTTACCCTAACCTCCATTTAAGCCTTTGATGTAATACTGCAGCATTTGGTTTGTGGGGCAACCTTGTTGAACCCAGAGGTTTATAGTAGCTAAATTCTAACTTAATAGCTTTCCTTCATTTTTGAGGAAAAAATTATTTGATTTATTTATTTATTTTTTTTAAGAAATACAACCTATTGCATTAAAATGAATATTACTACTAATGATAATTTCCAACATTTTAAAACTCTATCAATAGCTTGTCATCTTTTCTTTAACTGTGGTATTTTGAGAGTTGAAGGGAAACACCACTGATCCTATCTGACCTTTGACCCTTCACTAAGACAGTTCTCAATAAGGCAGCTTACTCTGATGTTTCTGTCAAGACTCCACATCCGTATTGTAACGTGACTGGGAGCTGCTAATCTGCCTGAGTCAAATAGACTTAACTACAGGGAAACCCCACACTGCCCCACAGAAGACCCCACATTTTCAGACTCACTTAAACCTTTGGTTAGACTTTATTTAATTGCTTTCTTCAGACTTTCATCCCAAACCCAACAGGCTCGTTCCACGGGAGATAGCTTTGACTATTTTTTCACCACTTACCGACGGGATCTTGTTGGACTTTACATTTCTTTGTCTGTCTTCAGTGGCAGTTCTGTAAACATTTCCATGAAGTCCTTCTATCTTATTTTTGGTTAATGCAACACGACTTCCAGCACAGGTCAGACTAAAAATAACAGCTTTAAAGGCTATTATTAAACTCTAAGTAGACATACTTTTCTGCAAACTATTTAAAGAAGTTTTAATCTGTACAATGCTAAAACACTAAAAACACTAAAAGTGAAATGATAGAATTTATTGTCCTATCTAAGTAAATGTGTATTTTATGGTTGGATTTGTTACTTCTGCAGTGAATAGCAGGCTGGATTAGCAACCTACTATGACCATGCTATGTGGTGGCTGCTGGGTTATCTGAGTGACATTTTTAAACTCTTTGTAGCCCAAAATAAGCTGTGGGCTGATTCCTTAATTGGATTATGGAGGAGGCAACGACAGCAATGTAGCTGTTAACTCTGAAACCGAGACAGCAAGATGGTATATAAGGGGACACCAAATGTCGTTGGCCACACTCTCAACTCATCTTGACACACACTGACACTAAGAACTTGAGGTAAGACCTTCTTGTGGCGTTAATACTCATGATTTACACTATATTTACATATATGCAGAGATTTATGAGTGTTTTAGTTGATGCTAGGACTTAAAAATGTGGATAGCTGAAAGACAGATGATTGTAGACAATTGCAAGTTTTAGGAATACAGATGTTATCACCCTGACAAGTTTGGTAAATTGGTAATGACCTAAGTGGTGTTGTATTTAACAAAAAAATGCAAATCTATTGTCATTGTATGTGAACACCAACAAAAAATATCTTCATTATGCAAATGTCATACATATATAAATGTAATATTTAATTAAGTCTTTTACTGCATTAAATCCAAAGCAGGCTGACATTAATAATTTAACAACAGATTTAAACATTTAGTTGTGTTTTTTTACTACATGTCATATAATCATCTTTATATTTACAATATGCAATTTAATTGGCTTATTTTCATTTTCTGATATCATGAAATCCTAAGTGTTTGTTGAAATAAACTGTCTTAAGGTCAAATATGTGATTGCGTACTAGTCACAGCAGAGTGATAATCTGGCCATGTGAGGTCAGTTTGAACTTGTATTCAGATTAAAGTAGATTTTAGTCTTCTTCTGTGGTGAGATTCTTCTCTTCAGAGTAAAGTTATGGCTTATCTTTGTGACTTCAACATTCTCAGCAGCCAAAGGATGGACAAACCAAATAGCAATATCATATTTTTTCTTACAAAAACCAAAAAGTAGCACAGCCAAACATTAGTGTAAAATTTTTAACTTCTAAAAAATCTTTGAGCAAAGACTTTTCTTAAGTCTAACAATGATTCAGTTTTATTTCTGTCAACCACAGGGTCATTTTTGTTTGCATGCTTGTCTGTGTCTGTGTTACCTACAGTATGTTCTGCACCTCTTTGGTTCAGCCTGAAGTCTTCACACTTATCACTCTCATCACTATAATCAATAACAAAATTATTAGTGCAAGATATTTGAGAGAATTTATACTTTTCGTTAAAAGGCTTAACTGCAAACTTCTTCAAAAATGTGAGCATTTATTGCTCATGTACACATGTATCAAAAAATAAAGTAAATCCTCTATAAATTATAGGGCTTGAAAGTATATTTTTTGGTCTTTCCCAGGTTGTAAACGTATTTATCTAATCAAAAGTGCATAAAACTATATGCAACATATTTGTGCATGCCATTTTTTTATTAAATAAAGATGAAACTCCTGTTAAAAGACACAATTTGAAGCATGTCCTCTCATAATCCGTTGTGAGTAGTTGTAATTCTTCTTTTAGGGCTTATGTGTCACAAAATACCAACTCAAGATACACATTTAGATGTTTAATCACTTAATCAATTCTTGTGCACAACCCACAGTCTGTTCTCTTTAACTGTGAGAGAACAGACCCTGCTGAATATAAACTGTCTTTTTGTTTGTTTTTTTTTCTGATGCGTATGTTTACGAGGTTGGAGCCAGCTGGCTGAAAGAATAACAGCTTTGGCATTGGCCTTTAACACCAGTGGCGTAATCTTATCGCAAGAGATTAACCTCCTACGGCCTCTCGAAAAGAAATATCACCACAGCTGCCAAAAACCTGACAGAAATCACACAATCAGTGTTTATGACCAACAGAGTGACCTTTTCATAACTTAAATTGACCTTTTTTGTCTTATCCTCCAGGAAACTTTGAAACACCTTCCAGAAATGGCAAAGTAAGTATTATTTATTTCACTTTTTCCACTACATTGTGTTAATCTATCAAATTTGGTTGTGACATGATGAACCATGAAAAAAGATAAAAGCGCATAAATACTTTTGTATATCATTGTGATTGGGTCCTTTCAGTAGAAACTGTTTTCATGTAAAGTTTAAGATTAAACTTTAGATCTAATAATTTTTTCACAAACTTCACTGCAGCAACTGATTTAAATGTATATATTAAGTTTTTATTAGACATTTTAATAATCCATTTGTATGATGCTTTATCAGAATCTTCAGTTTGCAGCTCCTTTGAATAAGGAACACATCAAATTTTGTTCAGTGAAATACATTTCTAGAAGTGCGATAAGGTGTTATTTGTGGTTTGTAAGGACTCATGAGGTGATGCGTTGTTTGAAATGTACTCTCAGACACTAACACTTGTAAGAAGCTTCAGGCGGGAGCACAGGGGTTATCGGCTATTTGAGAACACTTTGGCTGCAGCTTTTGACTCCCTCACCTGACCCAGCCTCTCAATCTGGGCGGGATGAGGTAAAGCAGCTCCACACTTAGCTATTAACTGGATAAAGTAGAATAAAGACTTACTGGGTCTACTTCTAAATGCCAGGGAAACCTGTGCTATCCACTGAAACTTAATTACATCGACCATTTATCCTGACTTTAATTAGTAAATCCTGCAAGACTGTAAATAACAGGTAACATAAGTACTGAGGAGATACTGTTTCTAAATTTGTGTTTTTTTCTCATTTCTTCTTAGGATTTTCAAGAAGACCAGTGGAAATGGAGGGGTTAGTGTCCCTCTCTCGCTTCAACATTTTGATTGTGATGTTCTGACTTTTCTAACTTCTCCAATTGCCTCTGCCTGACAGCTTACCCTCTACTTGGGGAAAAGAGACTATGTGGACCATGTGACTGCAGTGGACAGAGTTGGTGTGTGTTTTATTTTTATTTCTCCATATTTTTGAGGTTGTACTGTCAAGATTTTGATCAGGACTCTTCCCAAATCCAGATGGTGTCGTCAAGGTGGACACAGCAGATTTTGGTGACAGAAAAGGTAACGTAAAAAAGATTCCTTCTGGACTCAACTACTTGGAGAGAAAAGTAACTCAGCGACAAATGTTCAAATGTCGTCATGTTTGCAGCTTTCGTGCAACTGGCCTGTGCCTTCCGTTATGGTAGTGAAGACTTGGACGTGATGGGCCTGTGCTTCAGGAAGGACATCTGGTTCGAGCAGATGCAGCTCTACCCTGAGTGCAACAAACCGCAACTGAGCGCCATGCATGAGACCCTGCTGAAGAAGGCGGGGGACAACGCCTACGCCTTCTCCTTTGAGGTATGGGAGGATTTTAAGACCTCAGCTGGGTCAGCTTTTTATGCCTCTGTCCATGGTGCTGAACTGCTCTGCTGGAACTGTTCGGAAAAGTGTATTTTCATTGATGTCAAATTGAAAATAAGTTAGAAAAGGGGGACTGGAAGTGAAAAATGTTTATTAAACTTGGCATAATGTTAAGGCTCAGTGTTTATTCATTTAAATAGTTTTCATGCCACCATTCATCTGAGTGTTAACAGCCGTGCTACCATGTAGCCAACACTACAATTTTTTGACAAATGTAAGAAATTAGTCTTAGTGAAGTTACTTAGAAAAAACCCCCCAAAAAAATCAAATGGATTTCATAGAAAGAAAAACTGTACTATTATTTTCCTATTCTATATGTCCAAATTGTATTTAAATGATTTGAAAAACATGGATATGCAATAAAACCATACTGATGCATAATTCCTATTCAGACATTTTGAAAACAAATATTTGTAAACAATGTAAAGAAAAATGACTTGTTTGATTAGAAGCAGCTTCATTTTGTTTTTCCAGATTCCCAACAACCTGCCATGCTCAGTCTCTCTGCAGCCTGGACCTGATGACAAGGGAAAGGTGCGCCTCTTTTTCAAATCCACACATCATGAAATATGCAAGACCTTCATCATTTTGTGTCTCTTTGCAGGCTTGTGGTGTTGACTTCGAGGTGAAAACCTATCTCGCCATGGAGAAGAACAACCCAGATGAAAAGATTGAAAAGAAGTGAGTGCACTTTGTTATCAGTCCTGCTTCAGTTTTCAGTCTGAATCATGTTTTTAGAGTTTATATCTGATGTCTGTCTCTCCCTGTGTGCTCCGAACAGGGACACCGCTCGACTTGTCATCCGTAAAATCCAGTACGCCCCGTCTCAAGTGGGAGCCGGCCCCAAGGCTGAAATCTGCAAGAGCTTCATGATGTCTGACAAACCCGTTCACTTAGAAGCGTCACTAGAAAAAGATGTAGGGGGGCAAATTTATTTTTCTTATCTAACATTTAACCTTTCATTTACAACACTGAGATACTGTATTTATAAAACAGAGAGATGAAGACCAAACAAACACCTCCAACTAATTTCTGTGTTTTTACAGCTCTACTTTCATGGAGAATCTATTCCAATCACAGTCAAAATCAACAACGAGAGCAACAAAACAGTGAAGAAACTCAAAATCACTGGTGGGTTCCTGTGTTATTGATTTATTGATCATTTAATTAACATCTAGGCCCGTCCTGAAAATGTATCTACTTCACTCTCTTTTCACAGTGG
Organism: Alfaro cultratus; assembly: GCA_903066825.1. Taxonomy (NCBI): domain Eukaryota; kingdom Metazoa; phylum Chordata; class Actinopteri; order Cyprinodontiformes; family Poeciliidae; genus Alfaro; species Alfaro cultratus. The sequence goes on along the minus strand of CAEFZX010001859.1, from coordinate 7,816 downwards.
ACCAAACCACCGACATTGTTCTCTACTCAGCTGACAAATACACCAAGTCTGTTCTTTGCCAAGAGTTTGGGTAAGCCTTAGAGCCTATCAGAAAATAAAATTCAGTCAAAGTGATGGCAAGTCAACTTTACAGATCAGGGAACATTCGCGCAAATAAGCAAATTTACCCCCAAAATATAAGGCAAGCCAGATCTACCAAACTGTTTGCCTGAACTGCTAGGAAAGGCCACATAAAACCGATGCATTAATATAATTTTCTGATATTATAATGGCATTTGTTTTTGGTTTTTGTTTTTCAGAGAGACAGTGGAAGCCAACGGCACCTTGGAGAAAACTCTGAGCATCACACCAGTTCTGGCTGACAACAAGGAGAAAAGAGGTCTGTCGTTGGATGGACGGCTGAAGGATGAGGACACAAACCTGGCCTCCACCACTATGTCAGTGCAAAACAACACATCAGACAAAGCTAAAAAAAGAAAAAAAGCAGGATCAAGTTGTGTTTTAACTGTTTACACCTTTGGATGTAAGCTCTTTTTAGACTTTATAGTTTGGCTGTTGCTTCTTTTAAAATCCATGATGTCGTATGGTAGTACTCTTAACTAAAATAAACCTGTTAATCCCTGAAATCCTGTAAATCCCTCTTTCACACAGGCTGCGGCAGGGTGTGGAAAAAGAGGTGTTGGGTATCCTGGTTTCCTACAAGATTAAAATTAACCTCATGGTGGCTGGAGGAGGGTGAGTCTGTGTCACACCTTTTTTGTCTCAAAGAAACCTAAAGATTACAGAGGATTAAATGAAGAAGAAAAAATCTTATAATGTTGTCCTTGCCCCTAAGCCTGCTGGGTGGCCTTACTGCCAGGTAAGCAGCATCCATCACAGCAGTTATATCACAGCTGATTACCAAGCAGCTCTTTCTAATTGTTTGGTTTCTTTTCTTGCACAGCGACGTCACAGTGGAGCTGCCACTGAACCTCATGCACCCCAAACCTGAAGGTATTTTTTCATTATTAACACACATTTCAGAATGTCTTGCTGATATTAATGAATTGTTGTTTATTTTTTAATTCCTCCAATCTGGGCAGAGTAAAGGATCCGCATCGCTGTAAGTGCTGCTTTTAGATTTCGGCATCAGAAATTATGTAGTTTAGGCTCTGAAATTTTTGTGGAAGCAAAACGTCAATTTGTTTAATTACACCAATACAATGTAGTGTCTCATTGGATGTATGTATGTGTACTCTGCCCCTATTACTCTGATAACCAAAATAAAATCCAGTGCAAGAAATTCCGTTTAGAACTTGCCTGACTTGTAAATTGAACAAGCGATCCAAATAAAGCTTATCTGCAACAACAAAAAAAGGTTTATGGTTGAACAGTAATATGTGTGTTTATGTGTACAGGTTTTAAAACAGAAATGTAAAACTTCTACAAATAAAGCAAGTATTTTCTTACATGCAATATTCCATACATGGAAAAAGCATATTGTTTTGTTACAAAGTGGCAAAAATGACAAAAACAACTTTCTGTTTCATTTTGATGTTGAATTAATATGCATCTATTGCAGTAAATTAACAGAAAAATGCAAACATTTCTGTTTTTACTTCTGTCAAATTTCAAAACACTGATCAGTTCTGTATCAATGCTAGCCAAGCTTATTAAGAGCCACTTTGGAGGGTGAAAAGAGCAACGTGTGGCCCCATTGTCATGACCAAAGCTTGGCAGGCCATACAGAGAAAACATTAACCAGAACAGCAAAGAAGCCCAGGAAAACTCTGGAGGAGCTGCAGAGATCCAGAGTTCAGGTAAAAGAATGAGTTGATAGTGTAACAAATCTGGAGTTCAAGGAGACTGAATAAACAGTGTAACCCTGGATGAAAAGCTGTTGAAGGTTCCTATAGACTTGAGGAGGTTAACGTTGGAGGTTAACCTTGTTGAAACTCCAGCCGATGATACCATGGAATGGTTAAAATCAAAACATCCTCATGTGTTGGAATGGCCCAGTCAAAGTTAAAAGTTTAAGCATCTGTTGCAACTTTTAAAACAAATTATGTCCATAGGCACACTTCATCTAGTCTGAGATGTTTTAAAATGTCTTACAAAACTCCAGACGTGCAAAACTGTAAAAATACAATTCAAAAGCTTTAATTGAAAGTTTCCTTTACAAATTGTTACCTCTTGGGGCAGAATACAAATACTTATTTCTGTCCACTTGAATCAACCTTAAATTAACCCTAAAAGAATATTTCAAGATTGTATAAACATTTCTAAAAGGTCAATCGCTAATACTTCACTAAAGATTTTTCACAGTCTAAATTTTGTGCTTGATCCTAAACAGAGAAGATGTTACACTGCAGATTGAGAAGACACCCACAGAAAGACAAGACAACCAAAGCAAGTAACATGATACAAAGAAGAAGATTGTGGCTGGTGTCAGGAAATGAGGAGAAAAACATTTCAATGCAGCACAGAAGGAAACAAGATGTAACATCAATCCCCTGTTAGATCTTTTGTTGTTTCTGTTCATGTAGAGAAAGTATTGCCATGTAGTTGTAGAGAATGTTGGTGTTTAAAACAAAAGTAATTCACAAGACCCTTACTTAAACCCTCACATAAGTGGAATTTTCTTTCTCCCATAAAATGTCAGTTTGAAGCCCATAAAACCACTGTGCTTTTGAACTCTGTGATATACTGTACTTACCCATAAAGAAAAAATAAATGACTTGGAAAGAAATGTTTTTGTGTTGTAGTTGTGATTTCAAAGTATAATTATTTGTCTACTTATTTATTTTAAATATGAAAATCAAAAGCTTTTTTTTTTTATCTTTGCTGATATTGTTTTTAGTCGCTTAATGATGGAAGACGTTGCTCTTTTAAGGCCTCCATGTTTTTGGTGCCTCTATCTATATTTCTGAATAATGTCAAGCAACTTTCTGAGAACAAAAGTTTTGTCTGTCATTAATTCTTATTAATATGGCCCTGGTTTTAATACTGTTTGTTTTCTTAATAATATTGGAATCATTTAATGGGATTAAATGGATAGTATCTTGCAAATATTTGAGTATCACTTGAACTTTTTCAGATTTCATGCCCTGTAAAAAGCGTCATGCAGTTTACAGCAGGTCATAAAAAGGACACAGCAAATATGAAGGGAAGAAGATTCTTTGGTGGGTTTGGATTTAAAGTGTATTAGGAGAAAATGTTGTTTCCAAGTGGGTTGAATAGGAGTGCAGGATCTGAACCTTTGATGACAAGTTTTTCTTGCATCAGTTCCTGACTCTGATGATATAACAAGAGGCCACCTGGATTTGTCTGGATTTTGGAACGGCCTCCAAAAATTGCCATAAGTGAGTGCTCCAGCCCTTTGTTCCGAGACAACTTTAACTTAAGGTTTCTGTTAGATATTCTTAATGACTGGGTTCTTAGCTGTTCAACAGCAGTTTAAAAGTCCAAAGAAAAACACTTTAAAAATCCTGTCTGAGTTTAGGTTTTGAAAAAGACTTAATGATACACTTTTTAAAATTCAAAAGCATAATACTGGCAAATGTGATTACTGTGGAAAATATGAAACAATAGAGCATGTTATATTAGAATGTCATAAATATGAAAAAAAGAAGATATATGAGGAGAGGGTTTGAAAGCATTAAGGAAAATGTTCATTCATTAGATATTTTGAGGAAGAATTTGGGGAGTAAACATACAAATAGTTATTAGATTTTTTTTTAAACTAAATTATTTCATATATATATGAATTATTTCACATATATTTGTAGAAAAATATAGACCATTACGAACCACACTCCATACCAGTAAGTGGCGGTAATGCTACTAAAAGTTTGTTGCCAACCGCCAGTAAAAACCAACAAGAAGAAGAAGAAGGTTTTGAAAAAGCTGGCAGGGGGCGGTAAACGCCACCTGACACTTTGACTAGCCACGAAGAAGAAACATCACTCACAACGTGTAGCAGCAGTGAAGCAACATGGCTTTGAATGGAGGTTTGTGAACGTAACTGTCTGTTAATTTCGAAGTTTTAAGCAACAACTTGTATAGGTTATGTTTAATAGTATTTAGCACTTATTTCTGTTCGCTTATATCGACTGAGCTGCTTCGTGTGCGTGTTGTTATCCTGACGTTACCCCGGTTGCTTTGACTGCTAGCTTGTTATTTTCTGACAACTATTGTAGCAAGCAAATAGAGATCAATAAAACTTTACTCAAACAAATTAACTGAAAGCTTTACATTACAACATGTAATAAACAATTGTACAGGTAGCATGTTTGTAACGATATTACAGAAGTGTGTGCATGTAGCATAGCTGATATTATCAGAGTGTGTTTGCTCGGATATTGTTTTTCACTTGTTGTTGCCGACCTGTAGATGAAGAAGACTTTGAGTGGGAGCCTCCAACAGAAGCTGAGATGAAGGTGATTCAGGCTCGCAGGGAGAGACAGGACAAGATCAGCAAGCTGATGGGAGATTACCTCCTGAAAGGGTACAAGATGCTGGGGGACTGCTGCGAGGTGTGCGGGGTAAGCAGGACGTTTGCTTGTAGTAATCTAGTCAGAATGAAAGCGGAAGCACTTCATAAACACTCATATTAAGAATGAGCTCAAGCACACTGATCAGGAATAGTACTGTTACAGCCTGCATAGTTCTGTTTCAGTCCTCATTTTACTGTCACAGCAGTCCAAATAGGTTTCAAGATTTTAGTGACAGATACTTTTAAATCCTGTGCAATGAGAGGTGATTGGATCTGGAGTGTCTTCTGATATTTCTCCAGCATTAACTTCCTCAGCCGATATCAGTTTCTCTTGTTGTTGATCCCCAAACTCTTGGAACGAGGCTGCAGTAATCCATTTTACATGTTTTCCTATTACTTTTTCCTTCTTCTCAACTTTCCATTAACATGTTTGCTTCTGTAGGGCTGTTTAGAGCTTTTTGTACTATTATGTCTCTCTTTTTTTTTTTTATTGGTTTTAAGTAATATTCAAATGTTCTGGGAGACTGAATGTTGAGTTTTCATTAGTTATAGTATTAATATTATGTATTAATTCTGGTAAATATGACAATATCAATTGCGATATGTGCCTGTTTTGGTGTTCCTGTCTTTGTCATGTGTGTTTCCTGTGACCTTTAGCATTTTGAAGATGCTAAAGGTCAGTAACAATTATTGCACCGCAGACATTTACAATATGAGTAAAAAAACAGTGTTACTGGGAGCAATGACTATTAGTGAGTGGAGGTTGTTGTCACGGCTTTGAGTGTGAACAATGGAGAAAGATTCACTTATCTAAGGCACATGTTTGTGTTTCCAGACTGTTCTTCTTCAGGACAGACAGCAGAAGAACTACTGTGTCTCATGTCAGGAGCTGGACTCTGATATTGATAAGGACAACCCTGGTAAACTCCTACATGTTTTTTTTCTGTAGTTTTCATTTCCTTTACTCTTTTTACAGATGTTTAAGTTTATCCTCTTTTTTTTCTTCTTTTCTAAAGCTCTGAATCCACAAGCTGCCTTGTCCCAGGTGAGAGAGCGACAGCTGGCATCCCAGGTCCCGTCAGCGGCATCTGAACTCAACGGAGGACCAACCAGCAGTCAGGCGAGCGTGTCGGTTCCTCAGCCCAGACCGGAGCACTGCGAGGGGGCCGCCGCTGGAGGAAGGGCCCTGTTACCTCCACCCGTCGTCGCGTCTCCACCGCCTCCTGCCTCCACCACCACCCTGGCTCCCATTCGTCCCCCGGTTTGTCCGCAGAACACCACCCTGCGACCCGTTTTGGAAGAAGCAGAAGAAGCGGTTCTAACTAAACTCCGCTGGGCCACCACCCAGTTACAGAGCTCGGCTTCGCTGGAGGCCAGCATCCAGCTGTGCAGCCTAATCAGCAGCTGTGCCAACTCACTGCGAAGCCTCAGGGAGCTCAGCCAGTAAGCACACAGGACAGACGAAAAGCATAAAGTGATAGGAGCGCTGGTTCTTCTTTGCTTTGGAGTACTGACTGTTGCCTTGCTTCTCTCTCTCTCTATCTGAATACTTGCTTACAGCTGAATCAGAAGTTGTTCCTAAACACACTTGAATTAGGATTCAGATGTTTTGAAGTGCACGACTTACTCCTGAAATTATGCAGGCATGCACCTAACAGAAAAATGATATACTGATGTAATAGCTTTTGTCAAATTGTAACTTAAAATTACCAACATTTAGCATTTCAGACTTTTTGACTTGTTCATATTAGTTTAAATGTATCCTATTGAGATTATTAAAACAGGGAGATTCTACATAGAAAATGAAATCTTGTGATCTTGTGCCCTCTTGTTTCTCCACAGCCATCTGCAAAATGTTCTTGTGCTGCAAATCAGATTTGTTAAATTAACAAATTTATCCTTCCTTCACACGCCTGAATGTGATGTTGCGCACCTCTGACCTTTAGGAGATCAGTTACAGTTCAAAGGTTGTTTGGCTTGACTTAAAAATTCTCTTTTTGACCCCCTTGAGAAGCAAACATGGTTTGTGAGGCCTTTGGAAGAAAGGAAAACTGTCAGGAAAAGCCGACAGTCATGTGGATGTTTTGCATGGATGCTTGTATGAGTTTATTTTCAGTTTATTATAGCAAGTAGAATAAATAAATCTTTGCAATTGTACCTCGTATGACAGCACTTCATTTTAAAGATCCCATCCTTAATGATGTGTCCAAAGTAGCTAGTTTTTAAATAATGGACCAGAATAAATCCTGTTCTGAAGTTGCACAGTGTGTTTCTTTCCACAAGAGGGAGACAAAAATTATCTATTTTTTAATAAATAGATGAAATAAAAATGATACATATATACTGTATATGATAGACTTTCAGAGTTCTTAAGTAATACAGTGCCCTGCAAAAGTATTTGGTACTCTCCTTGGTCTACTTTTATATTTCTTTCATGTCACAACCTTCTGCGTATAATATTGGCATTTTTTTTTAAACTGACCCACAAAAAGTGAAACTTAATTGTGAAGTGAAAGGATACCAGCTACCCAAGGTTCTCATTTGAAAAGCTTGCTGATCTGTGCATTATCCAGCCCCTTTTACTCTCATTTATCTAGATAAAATCAAATACAACAATTACCAACAAAGTCAGTTGGCCAACGCATGTGTAGAGACCACCTCTGTGCAATTTAAGCTCAGCATAGACGCAGCTGCCCTCAAAAGGATTCTGGCTTTTGATGCAAACACCTTGATGAAGAGCAGGGAGCACAGCAGACAGGTCAGCGGAAAAGTTGAGGAATCGGAGGTCTAAATTAATATCAGATATAGTTCAAGCTATCGTCCACAAGTGTGATGGCGCATCAGCAGTTGCGCAAAAGACGGCATTAATCAAAGAAGCAGTCAAAAGGCTTATAGTAACTTTGGAGGAGCTGCAGAGATTCATTGTTCAGGTGGGGGAATGTGTTGAATGTTAGTCATGCACTCCACATATCTGGACTTTTATTGGTAAGATTTTGACCCACTGCTGTTTCTGGATTTTAAGTGGAAAAAAAACATGTTGCTCTCAACATCATCGTCAGAAGAAATAATCCACATTAAATGAAAGAACTATTTAACAGTGTTGTATAAAGTACTCAAAAAATGTACGTAAGTAAAAGTACAAATACACAGACAAAAATGTACTCTAGTAAAAGTAAAAGTACATTAACATTTTTACTTGAGTAAAAGTCAAAAAGTACTGGCTTTTAAAAATACTTAAGTATTAAAAGTAAAAGTACTTGCTGAAGCATTACCTAATCGCTAATACAATACCATAAAAGAGTACCTATTGTATTTAATTTTAATACATCAGAAATGTGCCAT
>CAEFZX010001851.1:6630-23516 GCA_903066825.1 Alfaro cultratus | reverse complement strand
GCTATGAAGACGTTCAAAAACATCAGCCAAATGTTGCAGGTTTTGTTCTACACCTCTGCCCAGTACAATAATGTCATCCAAGTAGATAAGGAGGATCTTCCTCTGAAACCCTCGCAAAACAAGCTCCATAGCTCTCTGAAAGGTGCCAGGTGCGTTACATAGGCCAAAGGGCATCCTGGTATATTCATAGAGGCCATAGCAGGTGATAAATGCTGTTTTGCAGTGATCGTTTGGGTCTACAGAGATCTGCCAGTACCCATACTGAAGATCGAGGGTAGAGAAGATGGTAGCCTCTCCCAGCACATCAAGACACTGTCTTGAGATGCCTTTAACGCACTTAAACTCAGATCGACCTAGCAAGTATGGGAAATAGTGCTGGCACAAGCAGAAACATAAAAGTACTACAATATTTTCCTGAAGTCTTGTTGATCATCAAGGGAATTTTTCAGGAAATGTATGAAAACATTTTGTGTTCTTTTTTGTCAGTTGTGGTTTTTCTTTTGGATATCATGTGGATGCTATTTTTGCTTCCTTTCATTTTGTTGAATCATAAACACTGGCTGTAACTGCAGCAGGTAAGGCCTTCAGTGCTTTAGATGCTGTTTAGGATCTATCGCCTCCTAAGTGTGACATAGATGAGCTTTTTGAGAACTCTTTGCTGGCTGGTGTTGCTGTTAGGATTCTCTGCTGCTTCATCTGTTGTCTCTCATTGTGGACACTGGAATCAAAAATCCCTTCCAGATTAACATATGTATTAACTTTGTTTCTCATGTGTTATAGATTTTTTTAGAGTCATATTATAGTGATTGTTTTGGAAAATAAAAAAGACATTTACTTAATTATTTTATAAGGAGGGCAATTATGGTTTTACCTAGTGTCAGGTTAGTTTCGGCAACTATGAGTATAAGAAATTAATCATCATTTGAAAATAGCTTTTTGTCAGGTGACAAAAATCTACTTGAACATTTCAAAATGACAAAACCAAAAACAAACAAGAGCTCTAAAACAATTCTAATGTAAGAATGATTTTAAAAACATTTCATTTTTGGTGAATTATAATTTGACTTTATGAGGCACAAGCATACTGAAACCATGAAACTATAATCTACATGAACGTTATGTGTGATTAAGATTAAGACCAGTCCTTTATTCAGGACTGGTCAATATATTTGATTTTAAAACCAAAAAGTAAATTTAGCAGAATTGGAAAAAGACCCACAGTCTAGTGGGTTCTTATTGAGCGGAAACTCTTAATTTCTATCTGTCGGTTTTGTGTTTAATGCTTATTAGTTGTCTTTGTTGCCATAAGTTGTTAAAATATGACTGACTGGTTTCTGTGGTTATTATTTATTTAGCTGTTTTTCCTTTGACCATCCCACAGAGACAGGGTCTCTTGGACCCCACAAGCTTTTTGCCGTGTGTGCGGTGCCGGCGGGGTTGCACTGGCCCCACGTGTGTTTTTACAAGGTTTTTGTGTGTGTTTGGTTTCAGGAACTGACAGGCTCCCTAAACAGAACATACAAGAGCTCGATTTTTTTCCACAGATCTTGTCCCATACCTTACTGTCACTACAAAGCAAACATTTTAACAAATATGTTAAAGAAACATATTTTTATAAAACTTAAATACCACAACTTTAACTGTTGTTACAATGCAGGAAAGTTTCTGGTAAAGTTGCAGCATTGAGCAAAGTAAGATCAACAGCGCCACCTGGAGTTATTATCCCCCAGAAACTCTAAATGAAAAAAACACACAGGTTGATTCTGCTGGAAAAAGAGACACGATTCAAATAAGATCAACAGCATTTATTTAAGAATGACACAATAAGAACATAAAAAAGCAGAAAATGTATGATAATGTTATAAGAAATTAATTTGCAATCCATTCCAATACAAAAACAAACAAACAAACAAAAAAAAATTAAGGGTAATTTTGATTAAACTTTTAAATTCTCAACATTTAGGACCTTGGCCATGTTAAAATTAAAGGCAAAATAAAGTAAGACTATGTTCCTAAAATAAAAACATTATGTTTAAAAATAACAGGTAGTCTGACAGCACAGAAATAACATGATTTAAAACATGTTTGCCTATCCGCATGTTTGCCTATGAAATTATTTCAAATTTTGCTGTGCCAGAAAAACAAGCTCAATCTGTAAGATTAAAGCTGCTACAAAAAGCTGCTTTGTAATAATGTGAACAACAAAAACAAGAGCAAAATATGTAATTATTGAGTCACGACGACACTTTTGTTTAACTCAGGATACAACTTCATGAAAAGTTGACTTTTGATGTCGTTGCACTTTAGATTCTGACCAGCAGGTGGTGCAAGAGAAGTCAAAATGAAGAAGGAGTGAAATTTGAATGGAGGAAAACTAAATACAATAGAGCCAAAACTGATAGCAGTCAGAAAGGTTGAACAGAAAACCTGAAACAGATCAGTCATCCTTTACCAACCTATGACTGAATGTGCTGTTTTTTTGGGGGGGGTTTTAATCCAAGAAACAACATGAGCAAAGCATGTGAGAGTCTCACATGAGACTAAGAAGTGGGGATTGCAGAAAAAGACAGAATGTAGCTTCAACTTTCAGTAATTCAGATTGTTCTGAGGGTTTATGTGTATTTAACATGTAATGTTGTGATTTCAAACTATCATTGTTACTCAGTCCTGAAATAGACCTAAATTCAGCATTCTTTCATTTGTTTTAACAGAGTCCAAATCCTACAGCCAACATGGCCACTGAGTGAGTAAAATGTGATTTTTTTGTGCTTTGTATTTTTAGGCCAGCAGAACGTGTAACATGTAGCTTCTGTTATGTTCAGAAAACAATTGTTGCCAAATTTTCAAAACATTTTAGATAATTTTACAGAACATTTCTAAGCATTATAACAAAAAATCAAATCTAACTTTATAGTTACTTCTACTATTTGCCCAATAAAATGAATTTATTTCTGTGTGCAGAAAAAGACTGTCTGCTAGACGCAAGCACACTCTGAAGGTAAGTCCACATAATTCAGAATTATATGTGTGTGTGTGACCATGAGCTACAGTACATAACTTTATTAACACTTTAGCACAACATTCGATCCAAGAACACATATATTTATACTTGTGCCTGAACTCATTCATGTTTTTTCTGAAGGGTCTTTTTCTTTTTGCAGAGCTGCATGCTTGTGGTCGCAAACAACTTGCTGGAGGCTGAATCTCAGGTGAAGGCCAAAGAGAGGGAGACGTTTCTGGCGGAGAAATGTCCTCCTTTGGATGTGCCGTATTCCAGGGAAGAACTAGTGGTGAGAAGAAAACCGTCAGAATATTCTCCTGGGATTATAACGAGATACCTTCATGAAGAAGGTATCTCTTCATGAACAAGCCATAAAGTTGTCTATAACTATATGGCTTGTTCAGGTATCTGACATGTTCTTGGATATAGATATGTTTTTGTGACTTATTTGTGGGCCTTCAGATAGCAAAATTCTTAATAAAAATCTATTACGTCTATTCAATTTTTTTTGTTGTTGTTTTTCAGGAACTATGCAAGAAACTTCATCAGCAGATCAACATCAGTGAAGAGGAGAGATACTGCACAGAATTCAAACTGAACATGGTCCTCAATGAGGTGAGACCAGCTCAGTCTGCTGGTTCTGTCTGGAGGGAAACCGGCCGAGATGCCACACGTTGAACTCACTCACAATAATCTGCTCACAGTGATTATATTCAAAAGCCCTGAAACACAGAAATAAAATGTTAAAATCATAAAATTACCAACATTCATGTGCCTAAAATTACCTAAGGTGAACTTAACACGTTTACATTAAATTGAATATTAAGTTGAATCTATGATTATTGAAAATGTTATTGAAAAATAGATAGAATGAGTAATTAAGATTTACCTGGATTTAAAACCAAAGGAAAGAGAATCTAAATTGATACCTGACCATGGTGCAATTAAAACTTTTTGAACTAGTTAAACCTTTTTTATTTCAACATTAATTTGAATCATCTTGTTTTCCATAATTTCAGAGAACTGTACAGGTGAGATTGTTTGGTCATGAAAAAACGATTCTTTCTAGGGATACACGACATAGTAAGGCTTATTTGGCTGATAACCGATGTCAAAACCGATATATATTTTTTTATATACCTACACTGTAAAAGAAGTCATTGTAGAATTTACAGTAACTTACTGGCAGCAGGGTTGCCAGCCAGTTACTGTAATTTTTACGGTAATTTTCAATGCTTGTTGCTGTCTGCTGTCATCTGCATATTCAAGGTGAACTGAACTAAAAGGCACTTGTGTTGCACATAATGCTAGCTAAGAAACAACCAAAGTTAGCTTTAGCAAACAAGCGAGAGTAGCTCAATGTAACCACATCAAATATATTTTCGTACACAAACAGTAAACTGCAATACAATGTTTTTAAAAAGTACTTACCCAGTGAAAGTCATTGTTGACCCTCTAGAATGTGAATATTCGCCTCCAGCCGGTAAAAATCCCACAATTCCAAATTTACAGTACAGCTGTAAATTTCCGCGCGTGACCCAGCGGTCCAATCACGTCCCATATACTTTCCATACACATTTCAGATCACAGTAAATTTCTGTATTTTCAAAACCCAGCCACCTTACTGTATTTTCATGCTGTAGTTTTTACAGCCATTTGTTACAGTATACTAACGGAAACTATATGGCTTTCTCTACTTTGGAATTAAAATACTGCTTTATGTTTGTCAGTTTAGCCTGCTACCAAATGCAAATGCTAAGAAGGCTGAAAATTATGTAACACTTTCAAATAAAATTATGTTTAATGTCAAATTTATTCATGACATCTCTCTGTAAGACAATGACAACACTCCAACAGAGCAAATCTGTAAATCTTCGTAAAACAAACGAGTGAAAAGCACATCAGTCATGCATTAATACTTAACAGTTTCTGGTTCGTCATATAAGAGCAACTCCTTTTATATCACTGAGTTATTTTGACTGGCTGGATGATGTCTGATATTAAATGTTACCACTAATATCGGCCGATACCGATACCATGCTGATAATATTGTGCATCCTTAATTGTTTCTTTAGTTCAGTGAATGCAACATAATTAAACAATAGTAGATGAGTTAAGAACAGCTAGCATTCTTGAAGTGTGGAAGATAATACAATGGAAGAAGACTCCAAACCCGTCTCAGCAAGGGGCTTTTCTACAAATGTCCAAGGTGGTTTTTGACCTGCTGTACTGGGAAGAGACTTTGGGTCCTACGACTGAGAGAATGTTTCAGAACAGCCTTAGGAATGTCAGGAAGTATCACTAGATCAGCGAGACCAAGCTGGGACGATGGAGGTCTGAGAATCTGCGCTCTGGAAAGACGCTTCAGTCCCTGATTTTCTTTGTTTGCACTTTATAAACCTTTAAAAACGATTGTAAATGATTTCCAGCTCCACTCATGACAGATCTCAGAAGACAACATAACCATTTTCTCATCTTCAGAAGACAAAGTTCTGATTGATGACTTTAATTCAACCTTTCCCGTCCGTTCTACAGGTCAGGGATCTAAACATCAAGATCGTGGATCTCAGAGGAAAGTTCAAAAGACCACGACTGAAGAAGGTGCGCATGTCCGCCGACGCCATGCTGAAGGCCCTGCTGGGCTCCAAACACACGGTCAACATGGACCTGAGGGCCAACCTGAAGCAGGTCAAGAAGGAGGTCAAAGAGGAGGTGAGCTGTTCAGCATGGACAAACGTTGAAAACTAACTAAACTCTAAACTTAGAATGATGAACAAAACAATGTTCCACTTTATTTTTTTGGTTAGATCCGTCAAATGTTGCCCTTTGATAGAAATTGTTTCGATTTAGATTTGGCCTCTAGCCAGCAGGATAAGAAATAGAAATAATTAGAGATGTCAATGTTAACACCAATTTCCTCACAGATGATTTGTATGTTTGATTTTTCAACTTCAAAAACTAAGAATTTCTTCCTTGTGTTTTTAGGACAAGCAGCTGCGTGATGTGGGAGACTGGCGCAAGAACATTGAAGACAAGTCTGACAGGAAGAAGATGTTTGACAGTTAAATATTATATCTATCAATGCCTAACAGCCCTAACAGAAGGATGCTTTTTTTTCCTTTTTTTTTTTTTGAGGTGGTGTTTAGAGGTCATGAACTGTCAATATCACACTTAGAGCAGAAAATTTTCTTACAGTCTTATTAACTTTCTAAAAACAGCTACTGACTAGACAGAGTTTGTTCAGGTATAAAACAAACATTCATATTGTGTTTGCCTTGGTTCTAACCTGAACGCATCAACATGGAATGAGAAGCTGAACTTGTCTTGCTACTTTTCTGGTTCTGATCACTTCAGCAGGTTGTGATAAAGCTGAAGCAGCTTTAATTTGAAATGATAAGATTGAATCATGGAGTAAGTGTGACAGAGACTGAGGGAGACACAACAGAGTTTTCCTCATATTTGAAGGATTGATGGTTTTTGAAGCAGAGTCCATTTCCAACATTTTAAAGGTGTAATTTCAGGCAGACGTGTGTCACACACAACCACTTAATTATTATCTGAAACAAGTTTTGTTTCATCATTTTGAAGGCATTCAGTGAATTATCTGCTGTGAGTAAAGCATTGACAACTCATAACCCCTCAGCAGAACCCCACTAAAAATCTCAGTTTCTCGGTTTTTAGGGCTCAGTCGAAGGTGATGTCATTGCCTGCACAAGTAGGAAACGATCCAGTTCTTGACTTTACAGGTTTAAACTGTAGCAAAATGCTTTTCCAACAAAAAAGCCAATCGAAGCATCTAGAATCTACAAATATTTCTGATCGTCCGATGAAGATCAGAAGTACAACCTCCAGCTGGCCATATATTGATAAAGTTTTAATAAGTTTAAAACCTGTATCTATGTAATGCATTACAAGAAAGTAAAACTTGTCATCCTTCTTAAAAGACAATTAACAGTGAGATTAGTACTGAGTGTATGTACAGTCCTTCACATTACAGTTTATTCAAAATTACTGCAAGGAAGAACTAGAGCCTGGATTTTAGATGCCACTTTTCACAGCAAAATCTCTTATGAACTTATGAAAAAACAAGAATTACTAATATTAATTCCAAATTTCCCCCCGTTTTTGTCTGACGATAATGGCTTTTTTTTTTTTAATCTGTTTTCTTTTTCTTTTTTTTTTTTCTTTGCTTTGATTCTTGACCTGAGATATTATTTTCTTTCCTATTATAGAAGAAACAGAAATCCATCCAAGCTTTCTTTGGAGTCCTCATTTGAAAAGCTTTAAAACAGCAGTTTAATGTAAAAATGAACTAAACATCAAAATGTTCATTCTGTTTCATGTAGCATGTTATGTCATCTTGTCTAAGGAAATCTCAAATTAAATGCAGAAGCCTCACCTCATTCGTTGTTGGACCTAAAGTGTTTTCTTCCTTAAAGGGATTTCTTGTTTTACATGGGGAGTTGTGAGCTAAGTCAAGTTGCTGTTATGAGACTTTGAAGTAATTAAAACGTTGCAGCTGCTTTCCTAACATTTAGTTTTACTGTTTTTATTTCAATATGTTGTAAAAAACTGTATTTTCATTGAATGTGTTTAACAAACACTCATAGATATTTTGTAACTGACTCAAATCATGAGTACAGCAATTTAATTTAATATTAGTTCAATCAATCAATCAATCAATCAATCAATCAATCAATCAATCAATCAATCAATCAGTCAGTCAGTCAGTCAGTCAGTCAGTCAGTCAGTCAGTCAGTCAGTCAGTCAATCAATCAAATTGTATTTGTATAGCACATTTCAGCAGCAAGGCATTTCAAAGTGCTTTACGTCATAACAAACACAAAAACACAAAGTCATGCAACATAGAATCAATAATCAAAACATGACATTAAGTCAAGTTCCATCATTAAATTTGTCATTGATTACTTTTCAGATACAATTCTAAACAGGTGGGTTTTTAGTCGAGATTTAAAGGAAGTCGGTCTTTCAGCTGTTTTGCAGTTTTCTGGTAGTTTGTTCAAGATTTGTGGTGCATAAAAGATTAATGCTGCTTCTCCTCGTTTGGTTCTTGTTCTGGGGATGCAGATCAGAACCAGAATCAGAACCTGAGAGGCATTTTGCCCTGGTTCAACTTGGAGATGAAGAAAAGTAAGGTAAAAATAAAAGT
Source organism: Alfaro cultratus (assembly GCA_903066825.1). Lineage (NCBI taxonomy): Eukaryota > Metazoa > Chordata > Actinopteri > Cyprinodontiformes > Poeciliidae > Alfaro > Alfaro cultratus. Next base: position 15,345 of record CAEFZX010001851.1, on the reverse strand, counting down.
AAGGAAATCCCCCAGTTCTTAGGTTTGAAGTAATCCAATTATGATGTTGATAATTTAATATAACTATAAAAACTGTCACTTTAAAAATAACTCACAGGCAAAGTTATCAGTAAGGACGAGCGAGAGCAGGATGAGCCGCTCCTCCTTCAGCTGCCACAGGAAACTAAAACTAAACAAAAAATCATGGATAAGGAAAACACACCAGAGGTTTTAATCAGCTTTTTTGCTGATAGTAATAATTGGAAAAGTAAAAAAAAAGAAAAAAGAAAAAAGGTGTTGCTCATATACAGGATTTCTTTACAGGGTTTGACTGAAATCTTTACTGTTGAAACTGTATTACGTAGTTTTAGGTAAAAAACCCAAATATCTTGGCAGAAAAGTGTATATAATAACTAAAAAAAAATAAAAAATAAAATAAAATATATATATATATATATATATATATATATATATATATATATATATTCTTTATCAAATTACCCCTAAATTCCCGAATCACTGCATCTAGATATTTTTTGCATACCTGTACTGATGGGACCACATTGATTAGCAGTTGATGGATATTCACAGATGAATAAGGCCTGTTATTCCTGCACCTCAAATATCACTTTTTACTGATTCACTAAAGATAATCTAAATATTGCAACATTTAAATTATATAAATCAGGATCAGAAAGTTTTCAACATTCAACATTAAAACTATATAATTATGAAAATTTGCAGTCTGAACACTTTGATGACACACATGATATCATGTTCAAAGCATAAGTGATGCATGAACAAATGTGACACTGACACAAAGTTTGCTGTGGATACAAAGGGAGGATAAATATAGTCAGAGAGATGTCAGACAGGGCCTCCATTCCAACACTTGATAGCCAACACAGGGTCTTGTGTTTTTGTTACCCACTTGGCAAGGTGATATTTGATATCAAAAGACTGAACTGAAGCTGGACACTTGTGAGAAAGTGTGGTTCCTGGGAATTGAAGGAGACCCAGAACAGACACAGTTTTAGTGAGGATGGTAAAGGAGGGAGGGAGACAGGAGTTCCTCCAAAGGGATGGAAGAGGGCGGTCTGATTCTGGAACCAGTCCAATAACAGCAGAGCCATTTCTGAACTTCAGGAGAGAGGCCCTCTGAGGAGCAGACAGTTATGTACCGAGAGAAGATGTGCGGGGAGGGAACACACCCCCAGGGGACGCCGGTGCTGATCTGTGACGGAAGGTGGTCCCCCGCTGCCGGTCAGTCAGGAAGCTGGTGATCCACCAACGGATGGATGTCTGAGCTGATGGTGTTCAGCTCAGACATTCCCTGGTTGGTCAATATGGCGCAGGATGAAGTGTAGCCCAGGTTGACTGAATCATCTGCCAACCTTTTTGCTTTGTGAGCAAAAGCCGTTCTTGATGAAGTGCTGTTGAGCGACAACAAACCTAGTCAGAGCATTATATGACTTTCACACCAGAAACTTTTCTATCTCTGTATTGTCCTATGAGTACCAACCTGGTGAGGTGTGCTATTACAGCACAGCAGGTAAAGGAGGAGATTTGTGCAGTGGTGTTCTGCAACCGCATGTAGAGCTGGTGTTTCCAACTCCAGTGTTTGAGAGCTTCTGTCCTCCAGCTTTTAGCCACATTCCTGCATTAACACAGCTGAGGCCATACATACACAGCAACTCCAGGTTTGGCAGAGGCCTGGTAACAAACCATTCTTTTGATTGATTCAGGTGTGTTTGAGCACCTAATGCTTGGTTGACACGTTAGAAGCTCCTGATGTAGAACATTAATCCTCAGTGCAGTTCAGCATGTGTGTCAGAACCAAGCAGTGTTAACTGAAAGACTCGATGAGGATGAAGATGGAATAGGACTAAGGCAAAACAAAGAATAACAATTTGGTGTGGGTTTACAGGTATGTGGGCGTGTGTGTGTGTGTGTGTGTGTGTCTGCTAGCAAGCAAGATGACGAACAAAGCAAGAGGAGGATACACAAGATGGCAGATAGCGCATTGCGGTGATGTCACACTCTAAACTACCAGCAAGTTCACAAAGCGCTTGTGAGGAGTACCTGTACAGATCACAAACAGCGTGCCGTTTCCAAGGTGACAGGGCAAAGGAGACAGAATCTATCAATACTCTGGAAGCTGTGCCACAATATGTGGATTAGTAAAGATTTTTGTAGCGCTGAAGTCAAGAAAGATCACTGTTTTCTGGGCGTGAGGAGGGAGGCCTGAGCCAGTGGGTTTATTTCATGACCAGCTGCTGAACCCAGGTGTAACATGATTATGTTTGCTGGATTCAGAATTGCTTTTGCTCTCCGATGGCTGGGGCTAACTGTGGGATGATGGTGGGGCATTGAAAGTAGGAGGGAACTTCACAGAAACATATCGAAGATCTGAGTGAAGATGGCAGTTTAATGGCTGATGTTTGATTGTAGCTATGGCAATCCAGTAGCTATGGCTACAGTCTGACTGCATGTGCAGCCACTGCGTCCTCTGACCACCACCAAAAGGGAAGACGGGTGAAGTGTCTTGCCCAGTGAGACAAAAGGAGCAGGGACTGAATTAGCAACCTGCTGATTATGGGACATACTCCTACTACCATCGCAGCCATCATGGTGCAGACGTTACCACCTGTGTTCTCCACCAGGGATTGGAGCTTAACTCAGAGAAGCTGGCAGACATTTTTAACAAGTTAAACCTTTTAAATCTGGGCCTCAGGCCTCAGGGGTCTGCCAGTTTTATTTATGTCTTTGCACCACCAAAGCTCATTCAAATGTCCCGACTACCTCCTCCACATGTCCACGTTCTGCAGAGGCCCCCTGGTGCACCATCAATTGGTCCAGGTGTGTTAAACCGGAGAAAGAGCTGAAACATGCTGTCTTCTTAAGAAGTGACTTTGTTCTAAAGGAACAAGAACGGAAAATGGAGAAAGGTCACATTTTGTAGACAGCCTGCAGTTTAATGTAAATTGCAATCGTACCCAGGCAGGGGTCAAAGTGAATGCCTCTGGAAAACCTGCCCACCTGAAATCACCCCCCACCCCTTTATTTTTATAACTTGTGTTAATATGAGAGGTCTCCTGGCAGCCAGAAAAAAATCTGGAAGCCTTTCTGTGGACAGATTCACATCTCCAACCATTAAGCCAAAGTGAAATGCTTACCAGGCAGTAAATGAGTTGGTGATATTTATAGAGTGAAGTGTAGTGGAGCATAAGACTTTATTTGGAGTAATAGTGTTGGTTTTTGAGCACCTCTGTCCCCTTCTTCTGTTTCTGCACTCACAGGTGACTGGAACAGCAGCGTAATCATGTCTGTGTTAAGAAAGTTAAAGAAATTTGAATCAAAATGCTTTTTTTTTTTTTTTTTTTTTTACAGCTTAGGGACAGGTGTACATCACACAGCAGGTCAACCGCAAAGTGTGATAGCAGATGTTAGATCGCTATTTGGATCAGCTGAGAGTAAAACTTCATCTCACTGAGACCTTTAACTCTTTGTCTCCTCCCAAAGCTTGAAAGTCAAATGTAAAGTGTGACAGACTTTTTCCAAAGCACGTCTCCAGCAGAAACATGGGGTGACTGGCTCCCAGGAATAATGTCCTTCAGCTGGATACATGACACACCAACGCTAACAGAGCGGGCTCTGGGATGCAACACATTCCTTCTGCAACAGGGGAAATCTTCTTCATGATGGTAGGAACCAGAGAAAATATTTATTTAATGATGAAACAACTTTTCTTTCCCAGTCTGGTGACGGATAAGTTGATGCTGCAGTGAAGATATTTTTTTTGTGTGTGTGATTTCATTTTCTTGATAACTTTAGCTAACCATGCTGGGGAATTATTATCATCAGACCTAAAACTTGAATATGTTTCTGACTTTTTCAGCCCATTTACTCCCCTGTACAGGATTCCAGCTTCACTTAGCAGTACCCTTAAACAAATAGGTGCTCCTCCTTGATGAGATGAAGTTGGGGGGATGGTGATATTTCAGGCGCTTGATGGCTGATTGGACTGAGGATCTTGTATTTCCATAAAAAGCCACTCCACATCCAGGACTGAAGCCTTGTATATAAAAACACCCTGATGGTGATTTGTTCTCACTGCCTCTACTGTCCTCCTTCTTGGCTTTCTGTTTCATTGTAGGTGAGACCTGGCTGCTTTTCTACCTCCTTTTTATTCATGGTGTCTCTGTACAGCTGGTACATGCATATGGACTTTATTATTAACATGTTAAAGTGCTAAGGTGATGAAATCCTGCAATACAGAAGGCAAAGATTCAACAAGGAGGCAAAGAAATTTCAACTAAGGAGCTATTATTTGCTTTATTCTCTTTTTTCTGACATGACTTTTTAGGATTTGTGGCATGTATTTGGTTTTCAAGCTTATTGTATATTTTATACAGTAAAATATTGGTGTTATGCTTAGAACAACGTGAGGGGTGATTTACAGAATTTTTTATTTTTTTATATTTCTTTGAAATTTCAAAGTATTGCTTGAGGAACTCATTCTTTTGTTCTCATGTTTATGACATCAGGTTTATTTTTTCTTCACAAATGTGCATAGCTACATGTGGGCTGTTAAGGTTCCTGGAGATGCATGTGGTTCACAACGAACAGAGGCTCCCTGAACACAACAGATTTCTCACCACAAACAGAACAGTTTAATCTGGAGGATGAAAAAAGAGATTTACAACAATGTTTTAATGTGTCAGGATTTTTAAAAAAAATGAATATCTGCTTTTAGTTTATTGAAACACATTTTGGCAGATTAAATGTTTAATCTGTAACATCACAGATTAACTAATTTTTCAGATCAACTCTAGAAAAAAAAATCATGCTTTTACAAAATAAAGGTCACATTTGTGTTTTCCTATAATTTAATAGTAAACCTATTTCTCTGTAGACATTGTTACAAAAGCAGCTAAGCTGCCTGAAATTGAATATACTATAATAGAATTTGACTGGGGATCGGAAACCTTGATCCGGTAGACTCTGAGTCTACTGGACTTACAGTCCAAAGACTTAGAGTGACTTAAGTCCAGTGTGTGTGGGCGCGTGTGTGCGTAGGTGTGCTTGTGTTTAGTGGCTGCTATTAAAGATGCTGTTGCAGCACATTCACATGCAAAGTTATTTTTTGCAATGAGAATTAAGTGTTAATTCCCACAGGATATTTGGCTTATCCCACTCTCTGCGCCAGCTGTGACATTTGACCCTACCCCTAAACTTAGCTCTATCACCCCTCAGCTGGTCATTAAAAGTTTTAATAGGCAACATTGGGACTCTACGGAGCCTCTCGTGTCATAAGATGCTTATTTTTCTTCTGCTGTTTCTCTTTTCCGAACAGGCTGTGAAAGAAAAAAACTGCCAACATGTCTGAGTAAGTTCTCCTTTTCCTTTCCGTTGAAGAGACCGTGTGTGTGTTTTCAGACCTTTGGCGTAGTTTGACTGAGAACATATTCATAATGTGCTCAAAAGCATCAACTCTTATAAACAGGAGGAAAATGGATTAGAATCCATTTTAATATTCAGTATGTTTCATTTTGTTTGTGTCTCTCACAGGAAGAAGATGACTTCCAGCCGCAAGCACCACCTGAAGGTAAAGCAGTCTGCTGACTGGGCTGGGCCTTCATCATGTGTTAGACTGATTCAGAACACACTCTGTTAAGAAAAACCTTCATTGCAATAGTCAATACGTGACAACACAGTTATTGCTAATCTAATTCTGGTAAAACAGTCTGGAGAAAAGTATCTTAGAATGTTATCAATATATTTTTGTTTCTTAAAAAATCTTTAAAAAAGTTTTAATGGGTCCTTTTTAGTTACTGACAATCAAGTTAATGATTGAGTTCATTGTGTTTTGATTCTCAACTACTTTAGTTTGATTTAATTACTTACTGCGTGTCTTTTCTCTGTTCACCAAACATTCCTTTACACTTTCTCTCATGTCGCCTGTTTGCAAAATTCACTTGCATCCAATCACACAGCAATGAACTAAACAACCAGCCCAAGAACAAAAGGATGTAGTTCAGGTTATGGATGTATTTACATTAAACTCATTTTCATTCTTTTGGTGTAGTGATGACAACTTACTTTTTTGTGTTGAATTAACTTAAAAGGTAAAAATCTTTTAACTTAAAGGAACTTTTTACTTTGACTTCACCTGAAGCAATTAAATTCAATGCCGTGTTTGTATCCTGACGTCTGACGTTGTGACAGGATCACTGCACATGATCATGTACCACATAAGGAGCCCTTAGTCCTCGATGTGACCGTCGCAGGTTCAATTCCAGGCCAGATGGCCTTTGCCGCATGTCTTCCCCCTCTTTTATTACCCACTTCCCTGTTTAACTACTCTCAAATAAAGGCTGCCTGAGCCAAAAAACTTCTTACAAAAATCCTTTATTAGTTTACTTCTTTAGTTAAAGAAAACTAAATGATTAACTTTGCTTTGCTCAGGTGTAAAAGCCCATCTGAACTCTGGGGCTTCAAACAAACCAGCTCTGTTCTGCCTGAAAACGTGGAGCTTTATTTTCAAGTGAACCTTGTTGTGATCCATTCGATTGGAATGGAACTGGACCATCAAGAGAATAAGTGATGATGTGACCTAAATGTAGGAATTTACAGACATATGCGATACCTGAAAATGTTTAAGTTCTCTTTCTACATTTGTCTCATGACCACTGAACAACTTCCTGTCTAGGTTACTGCCTCATGAGGGGCTCTTACCCTTGTGCCATCGCTGTAGCACAACCAGCTCATCATGTTGTCCTGGCAATTCTTGTGAAAGTAAAGCAAACCAAACTAAATTATGAATTTTTCTTTATTGACCACCCAATCAAATATGTCATCCACTCTATTCTAGAGTGAAGATCTCTTTGACTGCCTGTTCATTCATGCTCTTTGTTAAGAATTGTTGAGCTTTGTCTCACCTCAGGGTCTTATTTTATTTCATAATTCATTGTTGTCATGGACGTTCTTTAAACAGAACATATTGCTGGATGTTTGGTGAAGTTCAAGGCTTTCTTTTGGCTGCCAATGAATTTCTGTGTCAGTTTAGGCAGAATGCTGCAGGATTTACGGTTTTCTCTTAAATATGTTTTCTTGGAAGCCAGGTTCGTGGTGTGTTGTGAAACACTTTTTCTCTTATTTTGTGAACGTGGAGCATGATTAGGTGCCTACTAGCTTGACTGCCTCCCTGTGCAATTCCACTTTAAGCAAATCAAGCAGAGTCAAGGTCTGACATTTCTGTCAATAACAAACTATCTCCAAAGTTAGGCTACACTCAGCCAACACACTGCTCATTTAAAGAGCCCAAAGTGCAAATCACGTCCAAATTTGAAGAATTTCTGCAAAAATAAAAGCATTTCTTAATTTATGTTACCATGTATATATCTGATTAGCTTTCTTCAGGATTACTTTGGCTGTAGGTTTTATCTGCCTTTATAATATTAGTCAAAATAATCTATAGCAATAGAATGATATGAAAAATGAATGTTTACCATGATATTTATCTTAGTGTTGTCATTATGTTTCTTACTGCACTATACAATTTCACTAACATACACAATGTTTACCCTCAGTACATATTTAAATGTAGTAGGTTTTCCCCCAGTGGGAATGTTGGAATGGGAATCCTTTTTGATCTCCAGCCATGATACTTTTTCTCCTACTTTTTCTAGGTTACTTTCAATTTTAAATATTATTGTGCCTATTCTGAGATTTTTTTTAAACACAATATTAACATGTGAGAACAGTGTTTTCTGACTTGTGTGTAGCAAAAGAAACACGTTGTGATAACGCATCACTTTAAGAAATTTAGAACATAATAAAGGCTTATTTGCACTTTGAAACTGGAATGGAATCATAAACATGAATATGGCTAGATTACTGGTTTCCATCTGATGTCAGTCAGTGTTTCCCAGTTTCAGCAAACCTGATTTAAAGTTTAGGTCCACATATACTCGTTATGAATGTAAATTTTAAACTATCATTTCTCTACTGTGTGGTTCTCAATCCTGATGCTCGAGCCCAACAGTCCTGCATGTTTTAAATGTTTCCCTGCTGAACCAACCAATAGGACTGAGTGATTAGTAGGCAGTTGTAGCAAATGATGATGTGGTGAGGAGATCATGCAGACACATCTGAAACACCAGGGGCCTGTGGGCCTTGAGGGCCATTTAAGTCAGGTGTGCTGGACCTGGGACACATGTAAACGTTACAGGACACCAGAGCCCAGGGAGTGGAGATGAAGAGTCTCACTGTAGGATGTTGTTTCATTTTCTAAGGCTCTTGATAGTTTCGTTTCATCACCATCAGAACTATTTTTCAGTTTCCACTGACTGGAGTTTTACTCAAAACAATGTCAAAGGTCCTGAATGGAAATAGAAAAATGGAGGCAAGCAAAGTTAGACAATTTAAGAAAGTTTTTAGTACTCCATTTCTAAACTACTCCTGATTCCAATCTCACCAAACAACTGAGTGTTCTTTAAATGTCTCATGAATAGAAACAGAAATAGTTTTACTGTTCTGTGTATGAGCAGCAAGTTAAAGGTAAACAAAGGCACACATGTTCAAGCTTAGGTAAAAAGTATAAGAAAAAAAGACTGAACTGTAAGGGTAAATATACTATCTAAGAAAATAATACCCCATCTATCTATCTATCTATCTATCTATCTATCTATCTATCTATCTATCTATCTATCTATCTATCTATCTATCTATCTA
>CAEFZX010001849.1:0-12841 GCA_903066825.1 Alfaro cultratus | reverse complement strand
AGGGGGTCTCCCTGTCCCCTCCACCCTGTCCCCTCCATGGAGGGGGTCTCCCTGTCCCCTCCACCCTGTCCCCTCCATGGAGGGGGTCTCCCTGTCCCCTCCACCCTGTCCCCTCCACCCTGTCCCCTCCATGGAGGGGGTCTCCCTGCCTTAGATGTGGAGCAGGGAGATTACTCCAAAGTAATCAGGTTTCCATGTCTGTGGAAACCTGATTACTTTGGAGTAAAGCAGGGCTGCCAAAGTAGAACCTGGGAAAAGGGGAAATAGTCCCACATGACTCTGCTTCAGTAAATAAGCACAAACATTTAATCTGAAAATCTTGCTTTATTAAAGCTTTAATTCAGAAGCATTTGGAACTAAAAGCACCCTGAAAACTTATTTGGCATATAAACCAATTCTTTCACCCACAAGATATTTTCTAAACCCAGAGCAGGAATTTGTGCAGTCACAATTTCAAAATTGTTAAAGCTCCAGTATGTACATTTTATAAAAAATATTTTTTAAATATTAGTTGAAACTGTCACTATGTTGCAACAGTATGGTGTGAGGCAAATAAGCTGTGAAAAAAACAGTGCTCCTCTGCCTTCTCCCAGTGCTAACTAGAAGAGGCCAATCAGAGCCAGGAGGAGGGTCTTAGCGCTGTCCATCATACTCATGTAAATGCTGTTCATACTCCATCACCACTTCTTCCGGATAAGATCCAGTTTATGTGATAAGCTACAACTGGTTTATCACAACGTAGCCTGCCAGGAAAGTTCAGGTTAATTGGACTGGCCACCGATAAAGGGTTTTCTGTAACAGCAAATTATTTCTCTGCCATTAGCACATTTAGCAGCACATATAAGAGAATGATTGACAGACTTTCCTCTTGGCTCCCGACTGGCAGCAGACTGCAATAGTAGCTGCAATCTATGAAAAGAGATCCATCTTTACATATTATGCTCACATTATGTTGTCAATAGCAACAGTTTTAACAAACATGTAGAGAACATTTTAAATGAAAGTTGCATACTGCTGCCTTAAATGAAACCTGAGTCAGCAAGAAATTAACTTAAAGCTTCAGACAGAATCCCAGATTAAAGAGTCAGTTCAAAAATCTAAGTAAGGCTTTGCTGCAATATTCTTTGTATTTATCTAAAAACAATTTCAGTAAATTTCATCTAGTTGAGTGGAACACAGAGATTTTCCCAGTTGATTACATTAAGAGTTTTGTATGCAGAAGCTGGAAATGGTACAGAAACTGTTTGCTATTGAAAAGAGCTGGTAGATATCGGGATGCCCTTTAACAATAGACAGCAGTTTATGAACAGAAAACGTTTCAATGGAGTGTCACACCTCCACTAAGGGAATAATCACTCTAGTCAGTTTTTGCAACACTTAATCAAGAAAGTTCAGACCTCGAAGAGCAGTTTTGCAGCTACAGCATCTGATTGGATGATGCCTGAGTGAGTTTGAGGCTTTGTCACCAGGTGGATTAAGACAGAATGAGATTGTGTAAGGGTTCAAGCTGTCAAAGCTCAGTGTTGGGTCCCCGGCTGCCGGGTTTCCTCTCACACTCTCTGTTGAAGTCACAGCCATCTAGCAGGTAGCGGTATGCTGCACGAACATCCCTGTAGAGTGGTGCATCCTCAGTCTGAAAGTTTGGAAAGTGTAGTGGAGTCTCATTCATGAGCAGTTGTAGTCGGGGGCCACGCTGACAGTCATAGAGAACGAAGAGCAGGTTGGCAGCGTACGGAATGATGCGACTGGTACGGAAACTTCTTCCTACAGAGAGATGTGCAGTTATTGTTCTGAACAACGAGACATGTTCATTTAAAAACACTACGTGACTTCTGAAGGCAGTTGGTTACAGTAGATTTTAAAAAGTGATATCAAGAGTAAAGAGAGCTGAATAGAGATTTTTATGATTATGTTATTATTCCTTCATCAAAAACATAGCAAGAGTGTCGGCTTGATTCTTTCATGCATGTTTGAGAACTCCTTGAATTTCCTGTGGCAGTCATCCAGAGGTGTCCCACAGGGCGCTGACTATTTCCACAAAGCTCCTCTTGGAGCTGTAGTCTCCAGCTGAGCTCCATCCTCACTTCCCTCACTCAGCTCTACCAGAGAAGCAGCAGTTAGCATGTATGCTTAACATACATGCTAATTCTCGGTTCTACGCTCCAAACAATGGTTGCTAAAGTCATAATGAGAAGCATTGTTGTGATGACGGCTCAAATTATGAAGTCTAATTTCTTTTAAGTTATGTTTGATATACAGCAAAAACAACATAGTTGATTGATTGTGCTATTAAATAGCACTGTGTGCCTGGAAAATACATACTACCCTTTTAATAATTCCACCAACCATTCCATATTGCAGTGTAAACTCTATTTCTTATAAAATATAATTCTTTTTAAATAAATAAATAAATAAATAAATAAATAAATAAATAAATGCTTTCTTTTATTTAGTAATTTGGGTGAAATTTTGAGTATGTCCAGAAAGGAGTCGGGTTTTCCTACATTTTTTTTGTTTTTTTAAATATCTTTTTAACACAAAGTTTCCCCAACACTTCTAGACGCCTTGAAATTTTACTAAACTTTTTTTTTTTTTTTTGTTATTTTTACACAACATAGAATTAAAAGATGCTTCCAGCACTTAACCCTCTCAGGCTCAAATTAAATTCTAGTTGCAGGAAAAATCTGATATTTGGAGAAAATGATCATATGGGGTAGTAATATACAATTCAGACTTTTTTTCAAAATAGTCAAAATTATCAAAAAAATCATCAAGCAAATCTGCAACATCTGCCTGGAGAGGGTTAATAGTCTTTAATTATTTAAAGAAAATTTCCTTGTAAAAATGTATCTTTCCTTTTTGGAAAAAGTGAGACTATTTTTTTTTTCAAAAATGGGAACCTTTCCTGGCATGTGGAAAGAAATACATATATATTTTAAATTTGATAAATGTCGGACTTCATACCATGCTGTGAGTGGTAGTTGCTAGCAGTGGGCAGAGTCTGGTCTTTGTACAGTCCAAGTAGGGAGATGAGGGGGATGAGTGTCTCAGCATGTCCCATCAAGACAGAGGCTGGTTCTGGACCTGCCTCAGTGGATCTGGAATCAACCAGGATTCAGTCAATAAACAATAGGGAATCAATAAGGGGGTGCCTAAGTCAGGGAACACCCTACCTGCGAGGACGGCCAGCTTTATCTAAGGTCCTGAAGATGTGATGGAAGAGTGGACAGCTGGACAGACTGCTGATTGAGTGACCATGAGAGCGCTTCCAGAATTGCTTCAGATCAAAACTGTACTCCAACACCTGCAGAAAAATGACAAGGAGAAAACAGCATCAAAAATCATTGATCAATTTAATCTATTCTGGTCTTTGTTCAAGATCCCAGATGATAAACCTCAGAATCAACATTTTCCCTGATTCAAAATGCAAAATGAATCAGAACAAATCTCTGTTTCTGCCTCCAGAGGAAAACCCTTTGGACCAAACTGTGTTCCAATTCAAAGATTCTAAATGCCTGGATAAAACCTTTCAACATTCCATCTCTGATCAACCATTTTGTTTTTATAGTAGGGAAAACTTTAAATTTGACCTTGAAAGTTTAAGGTGTGAAAATCTTGTGACATCTTATAAGACAAGATGTGCATCCTCTGTCAAACTGATTGATTCAGTGAGTTTCTTTTAAAGAAGATAATGTCCATAACATTTTACTGAGGTTGGTTTCTGCTACCTAGACAGACGTTACTGAAGGCTGACCCTCCACCTTCTTCACCCACACCTGAATTGATTCAAACTTTAGTTTTGATAATTCAGCATTTTAAACCAAAGTAAATTGAGGTTCACTGTGAGTTTATTGAGAAATAATACATTTCCTTGCATTTGTTTTGGTTTTATATCAATTTTGCAAATATCTTTCAGAAAATATTGCTCTCATACCTTTGCATCACTCTCATCAAACAGGAAGCACCATGGCGAGTGGATGGATTTGATGGACAGTTCGTAGGAACAGATGAAGAACGCTGCTTCCACCAAGTCTAGAAGAGCCCGAAAGGGGAAGAAAAGGTCAAAGGGAACATTTACTTTCTAACATTACAATCTGACAAAGTGACTAAACATACAGAATGAGAAAAAGATCTGCGAAGTTGGTGAAAAAAAAAAAAGAAATGCTGTAGTATTCTTCAACTTCCAAGTACTATATTACATCTCTAACCTGAGGGAAAGCCTCTCGGCTCCTACCTGGGGTGAGTAGGTGACGAGGAAGGCCGAGTTTCTCAGCCAACCTCCTCCTCACTGCCTGCATTTCCTCTCCATGTTTGAACTTCTCAACTTCCAGCAGTGCAGTGTGGTTGTTCTCCACGCCTTCCACATAACCACGGCAACGCTCAAAGAAGCGCATTAGTTCATCATCCACCTCATGGTTGTATCCTTGAGCACTGTCTGTAGGAGCAGAGGTCAGAGGTCAACATTTTAGGTAAAAGGGCTGTCAGGTGTTCTGACTATCTATGCTACTCATCAATCCGTCCTACCTTGTGGTAATGCTCATGCACAAATACTGCTTACTCAGCAGATTTCTTATCAATACATCCTACCTGTGGAAGTTTCGTTTCATCTGTTTTATTTAGTCAAAGATTAAGGTAAACTTTAATCAATTTATTTTATACCTGGCTTTCATTTAGCTGCTGTATTACTTCATCTTTTAAGTTTACATGACATGCAGCTTGTAACCATATTTGCAATTGGCTTTATTTGCCGTCCGCAATCTCGTTACTATACTGTTTACTGTAAGCAAGAAAGTCATTGCTTATCGTCAACCATGTGAATCAGGACAAAATACATTGGTTTTGTGAGACATTTTGTCCCCATTTAAAATATAAATGCTTTAATTTATATATATATTTTTTTAACCGTGCCAAGTAGAGCATGTTGGTAGCGATATTATGATATTGAAGCTGTTTATGGTGTAATATATTAAGCATAGGCTATCATTTCAGGTGAACAGTGACCTGCACAGTTCAGTGGACACATTTTGGCTGCCCTTCATTTCATAAAGACTGCATTACCATGTATTAATGCACAGAAACGTTTGCGGGGATCTGTATTTGTAGATGTCTGTTTGATAAAAACTTAGTTTCCCCTGTCTGATACTGTTTCATTCTTACAAACATTTACGATTAGAAACATATTACAGCGGTATGACATTGATTACCTCTGTATTCTTTTATATGTATTTTTAAAAAGGTAGGATATTCTGATGCAGGGTCTTAAGGCACCAATATGAGCTACTGTTTCTACCTCTCTATCTCTTCTCTTTGTAGAAGAGGTAGAATTTTTGATAAAAGAGTTTAGTGCATCAACATGTGCTACTTCTGTATTTTATAACAATATTCAAATGAAGGAATCTGCTGCAGCAAAATGTGCTTACTCACGTTTTTACCAGGTAGGATATTTGGATGGAGTTTTGGTAGATCAACCTGTGGTAACATGTGTGTTTTATGAAGGTGGGATTCTAATATGAGGTTCTAGTGCATCTCAATGTACTGGCTTTACATATTGAAACAGGCATGCTATTCTCAAGAAGGATATTAGTGCATTTACACAAGCAGCTATTTTAAACGGGTTCAGGTTGCTTTTAGAAAAATTTTCGTCATTAACATATTTTTATGCTACGTATCACTGCTAAACGCCACTTAAATAATGATGTCCGATTATTCTATTTAACATTGACACTGACTGATAAGGTCTTTGGTATGTAAACATGACGATAGCTGTCTGTCTGTCTGCTACGGTGATAACTGATCTGACGAGGTAGCACAGACAGTCAGACCACCAGGATGTCTTTCAGTGGTGGCAGCAGCGGCAGTGGTGACTGTCACCATGGCAACCCCAGTGCTGCTGCAGACCCTCCTGGAATGCCTCCACGCTGCTCACACAGCGATGCTTAGAGCTGGTCACAAAGTGGATTCTCCTCTTCCTCACGTTTTCTTCCGACAGCAGAGATGGTAACAAAGCGGCCAGCCGCTGGGCCAGGAACTGGAGCTCTTCCCTTCCCTTCCTCACCAGCCGACCTGATTAAGAGGCACAAGATGCTACGTATCACTGCTAAGTGGAAACATTTTTCTGGAATACTTAAAAATAGAAGCAAATTATTATTATTATTTTTTAATAGGCCTGATTTTTTAAATCCTGTGTAATGAAAATACTTTTACCCCTTCTTTTATTACCTTAAATTCAGCTTCAGAATTTTACTTGAAAAGAAATTTCCTGCAAAAGTTGCCAGCAAATATTCCAGTCTAGAAAACTGACCGTCCATGTCCTCGGTGTACCAGGGTTCCCAGCGGGTCCGGAGCTCGTCCAGCCAGCCAGCAGAGCTCTCTGAGGTTCTGGAAGCTTCATTCTGGAGCAGCTCGCTCAGTCTGTGTATTCTGCGGATGTTCTTGACGGTAGGAAACCGGCTGCCATGTCTAATGACGGCGGTCACGTGGAACGGGGTGCAAAACTCCCCTGGCGGGGGTCTGAGGACCGAGGAGTTCACGGTTAAAGGGTCTCGGAGGAGGTTCGGTTTCACCTCCTCATAGCGGGTCTTAGTTCCGAAGTAAGTGGCAATACTAGGGACATCCGGTGTCTCCGCGGAGGAGTAGAAGACATGGCTCGGAATCAGGCTGAGAGCCGCCAGCCACAGGAATCTGTGTGTTCTGAGGTGGAACATATCAGTTGGTACCATTGTTTCCCGTGTTTATGTTCCCAGATCTGGCAACAGAACCTTCTAGATGCCTTTTAAGGACCCATTCTTTAGACGGATCAACCGAATCGAACCAGGAAGTCAGCGACTTAACCGTAGCCATAGATATGAATCCGCCCTCAGTTTTTTCTCCTCCTTTTTCTTCTTCTTCTTTTCTATTATGGCGGATCGGAAGCAACTTTGAGCTACATACCTCCACCTACTGTACATGAGTGTGTAGCAACGATACTTTACAACTATTCAATTCTATTTTCTTCTTCAGTATTCTGAAGATAAATAAATAATGTTTTCCTTAATCTGTAAATATCCACTATGTTTCCTTCATTTCCCAGTATTCTCCATTCCTGTCATGTCCTTCCAACCATTCTTCTCAATTTCTCCTTTCAGCCTCATATGTTTTGCAATTCTTCAATGCATGTTCCAGATTTTCTTTCTAGCCACACCCTTCACATTTATGATTATTTTTCCTCCCTATTAGACATATAATGGCATACATAGGTATGACCTACTCTTAATCTCATTATTATTTATTCCCTTCTGTTATTCAGCAATTTTTTTTAATTAATACTGACTTTTGTATTTTATATAAACTCCTTTTATTATTTTCATTCCACCTTTTTTGCCACATTTCTATTTGTTTTACTCTTAACTGATTTCCCTTCTGCTTTCCCAATAGGAATTGTAATCGTTGCCCCCGTAAAACTCTTTTTGCTAATTTGTCTGCCTTTTCATTACCTTTCATACCTTTTTTGTGTGAAGGTATGAAAGGTACAGACCAAACATCAGTGCCACCTCTGTGTAATCTAAATAAACTGTGCCGAATTTCTAATATTAAATCTTTCCTATTATTTCCTTTTCCCTGAACGGTGTGTTGTGAAAATGAAAAGTATTCACAAGGGTGACCTTGTGAAACCAGGTCTCAGCATGACTGGATCTGATAATCATTACTCTCTTCATCAACTTAAATCCAGCTAAAATGCTGAGACAGCAAACTGAATACTGTGAAAAGCTGGTGCCGACTTTGTGGAGACTGTCTGCCTCCACAAAGATGAACATATTGTTTAAAAATGTTGAAAAATTGATTGATTGAATCACAAGCAACAAAACAGCAAGTGCAGGGAGATGATCCACGTCTGAAATCCAAAAAGGAGAGTCTAAACTACATAAGCTTGCTGATAGAGCCTCACCATGAGTCCCTGCACCAAGAAAAAGAAGAAAATAGGAAGTCTTTACAACTCCGTGTGCGCATTCTGCGTTATGGACCTATAATACATATACAACAAGCTAGACTAGATTGTAAAAATAGAACCAACTAAGGATGAGAGAAAAAGCAGAGAGAGCAGCAAGAGAGGCTTGCTGCTCTCTTGAATCCTACAGAAAGAATGTAGAATTCTTTCAGTTGAACTTTCAGCTCAACTGAAAAACAACCTTAAAAACAGAAAAAGGACGACACACTTTTTCATGAATGTGTGAGAAATGAAATTCTCTCTGCAACCAGAACAGTAACAACCTAGGCTCCCACAGCCTCACCAAAACAAAGATAAAACTCACACACATAGAGGCAGAGCCTGTCTCTGCTCAGAACTCTGATTAGTACCACAGACACAGAGGAAAAGGTGTTACATGTGTCAAAACTCAAGGCCCATGGGCCAAATCCAACCCAACAGAAGTTTCGTGTTGCCTTCTGGACTGTAGAAATACTGTTTTGATACAGCGATGGTGTGTTTAACTGACATTTTGCCAATCAGCAGTTTTGAGTGTATTTTGCCAGATTGGATCAAGATGAACAAATGTATAATGTTTGATTTCAGGAGGTGCTCATCGCATGCATACAGAGCCATTTTGGAATGCGTCAAAATGTAAATGAAATTGACATCTTTGCTCTAGATGTTGACAAAAAGAACATGTTTAGAAACACACACTCTGCAGGTGAACTTAATGTGACCACTAAACTATTCTCTGCACATGCCCAACTCTTCATCATTTCAGTTGAACATGTGCAATTGAAACAGCTGAACATGGAGCTTAAAATCAAAATTGACACTAGATGTTTGATTCCTGATCAGTGCATTTGTTTGGTTCACTCAGAATTGAACTCTCCTCATTAAGCTCTTCAGATTTTCATCATGACATTATGAGACTAAGACAATCTAATGTGTAACAGTACCGGATTCAGTGAGACTGTAAGAGTCAGAAAGGGATTGAAGTGGATGTCCTTAAGACACATCCTTCACTTCTAGATAATAGGGTTACAAATAGTTTAGTTATAGATTCTGCTGTTCAGTAGGTCCAATATTCAAATGAATTTCTGATTGTTTTTTGATAAATGTGAGATGAATCATTTTATTCACTGTTACTGATTTATTTTGACACAAATATTAATTATGTAGCTTATCTAGTTCTACAGTTAAAAATCCACGAGGCTTTAATAGTTGGCATTTCTACTTCTCTGCCTGCTGGTGCAACTCAAGCATTGTGTTAGCTGTAGTGAGACGTCTTCATTGATTCACTGCAAATAATGCTAATTTAGAATAAACTAGTCAACCAAAGTAATGAAAACATCAATACACTGCTTCAGTGTTTCACATCTAAAACACGAAATATAAAAACAAAACTGTTTTCAAACCTCAGCTGTTTACATCCTGTTGTTGTCTTTTGTTTCAGAGGTAACATTATGTATATTAATTTATCAGGTTGTTTAACGATCTGCTAACTTGCAAAAATATCACCTGACAGCCAACACAATATCAGCAATAGCATTTATCAATCCCAAGCAACTGCTTCCATCATTATTGACGTAACATCTCTTTTACGATGAAAAGATTTTTGCCTTTAAAACTGGTTGCTATGACAACAAAGATAATCAACAGTTACATAAAGGACAAAAATTATTTGTGTTTTATTGGAGCTCTTTATTTCTTCCTGGAAGGTCATGTCTGTGGCCTTACACACTTTTGGCAAGACCACGCCTCCTAATCATCTGTTGTACACTCTGTGACATCATCGTAAGGCTGTGCAAATGTGCTCTGCTCCCCACCAACATTCAAGGTTAATTTCTAAGCAAAAACGGAACCAACATGGAGAAGGAAAGGGTAGGGCACAACTGAAGTAAAAGGTGTTGTTACAGTGGCAGGACAAAGTAGCAGATTCACAGTTTGAATTGGGCTGACCTAGGGTGTAGTTGCTGGTGCTCAGTGCAGGTTAAACTAAAGGCAGTGCTGAAGATGGAAACTGAGGGAAGGCTGCAGAGCACATCAATCTGAGGAAGGGAGTGGATTCTTTAAAAGCACTTTCGGTGGACAATGGAGGGTCCAGCCTCATCGTACTCCTGTTTACTGATCCACATCTGCTGAAAAGTAGAGAGGGAGGCCAGGATAGAACCACCAATCCACACAGAGTATTTCCTCTCTGGGGGGGCGATGATCTGAGGGACAGAGTTAAATGTTAAATATCTTCAAACGTAAATGATATCTCAACATTTGTTCTATCAATAGGACAAATAACTTCTTGAAATACATGTGAAGTTCCATTGGGTATAATTATTTAGACTATTCTGTTTACCAAGAAGTCCTTAAACCCATGAACAAATTTTATTTTTAACAACTACACATAAAAACAATAGATAACTGACTTTTGTTGGAAGGAAGTTATATATCCGTTCTCATTCTGTCACATTAAAAGCCTAGACTCATCCTGGAATCTGGGATTGATTAGGAACTCAGAGCTGACCTTAATCTTCATAGTGCTGGGAGCCAGCGCTGTGATCTCCTTCTGCATCCGATCAGCTATTCCTGGGTACATGGTGGTTCCTCCTGACAGCACATTGTTGGCATACAAGTCTTTACGGATGTCAATGTCGCACTTCATGATGCTGTTGTAGGTTGTCTCATGGATTCCAGCCGACTCCATGCCTACAGGAAGATTGAAACACCAATATGTGGCTGTGTGCTAATGAATAATAAAAATAAAAAAAAAACAGCCGTTTTGTTAAAGCTATGACTTTTTGATTATCAGTTAACTAGACAACTAGTTAACTCATATGAACATGTGACTGACTGACCAATGAACGATGGCTGGAAGAGTGTCTCTGGGCAGCGGAACCTCTCATTGCCAATAGTGATCACTTGACCATCAGGAAGCTCGTAGCTTTTTTCAAGAGAAGACGAAGTGGCTGCTGTTGCCATCTCATTCTCGAAGTCCAAGGCCACATAGCACAGCTTCTCCTTAATGTCACGCACAATCTCTCTCTCAGCTGCAGGACAAATGGACTTGGTGAACCAGACACATATGTGATGGGGTATCGTGAAAGTTGAGATTGATAAAGGGGCAAGTACAGGTGTATCACTGAAGGGGCATACCTGTGGTGACAAAACTGTAGCCTCGCTCGGTTAGGATCTTCATGAGGTAGTCTGTAAGGTCGCGGCCCGCCAGATCCAATCTCATGATTGCATGTGGTAGGGCATAGCCCTCATAGATTGGGACGTTGTGGGTGACACCATCACCGGAGTCCAACACAATACCTGAACGACAGAAAGGAGGCGTAACTCAGCTGGTTTCAGCCTTTGCTCTTTATCAAACATATTTCATTCTGGTCTTAAGGAAGAAGGAGAAGGAAGAGTGTGCGATCTAACCTGTGGTGCGTCCAGAGGCATACAGCGACAGGACTGCCTGGATGGCCACGTACATGGCAGGAACATTAAAAGTCTCAAACATGATCTGAAAACAGATATTAAATTTACATCAGTAGGGACATAGTGCCTTCAGATTTACTTAATTTATTCTGGAACTTTAACTCAGAGCAAGAGATATGTTACATAGCATCAGATTTCTTTTATCTAACCATATCAATTCCTGAGCTCCATGCTGCAACACATTCCAGTTGTACATCTGACTAGAGGAGTTGTGCACCAGTGATGAGCCTTTCTGCATGTCACCGGTTAGAAATACTCAGGAAATTTTTAATGAAATATAATTCAGTTGCAGCAGGGAATCCTGACAAGTGTGGCCATCATGTGAGAAGAATGAATGCTTCTGCAGGAGATGAAACTGCTTAGAGAACTGAGGGTTGCTAGCACTGTCTGTGAAGTGACAGCAGCAGGAATATGTGATTAAACACTTCAGATTGGAAGCAAATCAGCTGCAAACACTTCAGCCTTCTGGAGGAACTGTCACTGTGAACAGAAATAACAGATTAACTGGAACCTCCTACAGAATCTGTGGGTTTCACAGGTACCAGAGTGTCTCTAGTTTGGGTTCTATTTATGTACTTTTTTGTATTTTGTACACAAACTACCTGAGTCATTTTCTCTCGGTTGGCTTTGGGGTTGAGCGGCGCCTCGGTCAGCAGGGTGGGATGTTCTTCCGGGGCAACTCGCAGCTCGTTGTAGAAAGAGTGATGCCAGATCTGGCCAATCAGAGAGTTGGGGCAGGTCAGGAGGTGCTGTGTGTGTGTGTGTGTGTGTGTGTGTGTGTGTGTGTGTGTGTGTGTGTGTGTGTGTGTGTGTGTGTGTGTGTGTCAGACCTTCTCCATATCATCCCAGTTGGTTATGATTCCATGTTCAATAGGATACTTCAGGGTGAGGATTCCTCTCTTGCTCTGAGCCTCATCTCCCACATAGCTGTCCTTCTGTCCCATTCCCACCATCACTCCCTGACACACATACAACACAGTCTGTCAGTTTACACCTTTCTCATTGTCTATGATTGCTGGAAGCATTAATCATTGAACAGTCACCTGGTGCCTGGGCCGACCCACAATGGAGGGGAAGACGGCTCTGGGAGCGTCGTCTCCAGCAAAACCCGCCTTACACAGACCGGATCCGTTATCACAGACCAGAGCGGTGCTCTCCTCATCATCACACATGGCTGCGGGGGGCACTGTGGACAAGCTGGAAACCTAAAAGAACGACTCGCTCTGATGAAGAGAGATGTGAGAAAGAGATGTGCTTTTACAGTTCAGAAAAATCAGAGCAATATTAATCAACTTGACTATTGCTCATCAAATATAACTCACTCAACTCACTCAATGTCTAATATTACATTATACATTGAGTATAATGTATATATATATAGATATATATATATATATATATATATATAGTATA
>CAEFZX010001848.1:0-19092 GCA_903066825.1 Alfaro cultratus | reverse complement strand
GCTTCCGCGAGTAATTTCTTTTGGCTACGTAGGTTATGAACTTTCGAATAAAAAACGAACTGCAACTTGTAAAACATTGTATTGTGCTGTGGAAATGTCAGCATTTTCGTCTTTTTTTATTGAATATCAAGTTTAACAGAACTGCGCAATAAAGTGGTCCAATTTAAAAATGTTTTTTATACTTTGTGTTCAGCTACACATGTTCTATCATTTGAGATAAATACATATTTTAAAAAGAACAAATGGTCTATTATTTGAATTTTATGTATAATTGCAAATTATAAAAAAAATAAATAAAATAAAAACGACTCGAAATGACTTGAAATTAAAGGTTCCTGACTTGAGTTGACTCGACCTTTGCCTGTCTTTACTTGAGACTTGACTCGGACTTGAGGACAGAGACTTGAGACTTACTTGAGACTTGCAACACAGTGACTTGGTCACACCTCTGATTACTGCTATTTTATATTTAATTCAGTTCAATTTACATAGTGCCAGTTCACAACCAATGGCCACTTTAGAAGACAAGCAGGTCCAATTTTTACTGCAAACATGCAACTGTGTGGCACTTTATAATATATTAAATATAGGGATCTATAAATGTTAAAGTCATTTAGACATTTACAATTATAGTTACAGTTTTTTTTCACTAAATAACAAAAGACATTAAGTTATAAAGTCATATTAAGTCATATTATATTCCTGCCTATAATATTGTGTGTCGATCTAAAAAGCTAAGGTCCAATCCATATTACTTCTGTTGTACATTACTCAATTTAGTAACAAATCAAATATTAAATTGATAAACATAACTTATTATGCTAAATATGTGTCACAGATAATCCTTTATTGTGAAGCAGATGTAGTGCTTCAGGAATTATATTTTACAATATATGTAATGTCAGAATGATATATGGCTGCTTTCAAAATGAAAAGGTAAGCAAAAGTATTAAAAGTTTTGAGAACAAAAGACCTGAAATCCTGTTTTCAGACTGAAAATGTGTGCTCTTGGATTATGGCAGGAGAATTTCACCAAGCGAGCAGCGAGCAGAGAGTTTTGCAAGCGAAGATTTGGTCCGAGCAGAAATTAAGTATGAGTGCAATCATTACAAGTTTTGAGAAGAAAGACATGAAGTCCTGCTTTAGAAATAAAAATGTAAGCAAAAGTATTAAAAGTTTTGAGAACAATAGAGTGTAATCCTGCTTTCAGAATGAACATGCTTGCTCTTGGATTATATAGCACAAAACTTCCCCCATAAACGAGTACATTTTAGCTTTGTTTTTAAAATGTGTTCCTAATAAACATCTCCCAAACACAAATGAAAGGCAGTGACAACAGACCAGCACAGCACAAACTTTCTGGTTTTAGTCTAAAACCTTACAACTGACCATATGTGATAAGATGATACGGGACATCCAGACGGGCAGCGACCTTCTCCTGGACCCTCACCATCTCTGGTCCCTCTGTGAACTTGTCCATCTCTGTCAAAGCTGACGGATTGTTATCAACTTCCCGCACAAACTTGGTGCACTTGTCAAAGAACCTCATTAGAGCATCGTTCACTGCATGCTGAAACTCCACATCTGCAAGGGAAAAATAAGCCACCCGTTACCCGGATCCTACAGAAACGTCATCCTGCAGTTAGTGTGATTACCGCCGATGATACCTGTGATGGCCCACATCTCCGTCAGCCCTGCTTTGAAGGACAGCGTGCTGTTCACACATCGGTGCTTGGAGCTGGTTATGAACTTAAAGAGTCCACCTCGAAGTTTCTCCTCAGAGATGATAGTCGGGAAGAGCTTAGACAGCCTGACGGCCAGGTGCTTCAGATCCTCCACACCTTTCTGGACCAGTCGGCCGTCCATGTCCTCGGTGTACCACATCGTCCACTGGGTCAGGATTTCACGCAGCCAGCTCTCTTTCCCGCGGGCGCCGCTCTGGACCAGCTGGTAAAGTTTCTGCATCTTCTTCACGTTTTTGCTCGTCGGGTATCGCGTCCCGTGTCTTATGATGGCCGTCAGATGGATTTCGCGACATTGCGGGGACGGAGGCTGCAGACCAGACCTGTTTACAGCGAGTATGTCCCGAATCAGGTAAGGGTTCACTTCCTCGTACCTTCCTTTCGTGCCGAAATACTTGGCGATGGCCGGTATGTTTGGGTTTTCCTCTGGACTCGCGTCGTTGCGAAAACACCAGGAAAAGCCGGATATGGTGGTAAAGAAGAGGATTTTGCATAGAAAGCTCGTCATGATCTCGCTTTGGTTTGCTCAGACCCCAAGTGCGTGACGTTATTCATGTGGTGTTCATCAGCCAATCAAATTGACGTGACATGCAGAGGCGGTTCTTGCCTTGACGAGACCCTGGGAGATCCCCTTCGTGTGCTAGAGGGGGGCTGGTTAAAGACCGCATGAAGACAAAGCACAAAAAAAGTCCCCCCCAAAAAACCCTTTCACCTTCGAGAGAGTTAAGCAATGTATTTAAAGCAGACAGATGCAAGATAATCCATATCCAAAAGAATATGCTTTCTGGTTCACATTGTCAGCTTGAAAGAAGATCTCTGTTAGGATCTGCCGTTGTTTAGTTGGATTTTGATCTTTTCTGTTACTTTGTTCCTCTTTTATTTATACCAGTCTTGTTTCTGTATTACTTTAGTTCAGTTCATCTTAGTGTTTGTGGTCATGTGTATTTCTGTTCCTAGTCATTCTTAGTTGATCTAGTCATAATGTTTATTTAATGTAGCTATTCTAGTGTTACATTTTTTGCCTAGTTCTCTGTGTACTCTCCCTCCCTCGCCTCCTGTGACACTTTCTTTAATACGAATTTGAAAAGCATTCACTGCAATATCAATATTCTAATCTTCACAAAGCAAACAAATAACATGGTTTCTTTGGTGACCTCAAGGAGATTACAAACTTTCAAAAACAATGTCTTAAATCGTTCCAAAAATCCTTAACATTTTTACATTAAAACACAGGTTCTGTGCTTCATTAGATGTTCAGATTGGTAATTATAAAGCTGAGATGGACTATTGTAGTTTTTAGCAAAAGCTCACAGCTAATTAAATATGCCAGTCTTTGTATTGAGAGGAACAAAGACATATGACCTTAATATTAGATGTTCCATTCTTCCCAGTTTGGCTCAGACTAGTTAATTTCAACAGATGTTTATCTTTTTTTATTTTTAAAGATAATGAAAACAGTATTAAACTTCAGCAGGATTTTTGAGTAGTTGGCATTCGGCCTCAACATCACACCCACTCAGAAGATCTCTGTAGTGCTTTCGGACATCTTCATAGAGCGGCATGGAGGCCTGCTGATCAGTCAGACCAGGGAAAGTCAAGGGCTTCTCGTTCAGCAGAGGTTGCAGCCTGATGCCTTCCTCTCCACAGTCGTACAACACCAGGAGGAAATTGGCAGCGTAAGGCAACATGCGGCTGGTGCAGAAAGAGCGTTGAGTGTGCGAAGCGTAGTTGGTCGATGTCAGCGGGACTGCGTCCTTAAAAAAGCCGAGCAGGGTGAGCAATGGCAACAGGGTGTCTGCGTGGCCGATCTGGACAGTCACCGCTTCACTGACCTGCTGATGTAACCTGAAGCACACAAAATAGACATGCAGCAATGAAAGTGTTAGACTACATGAAAGGTAAAAAAAAATGCCTGAGAATACTAGCAACCACTAAAATAAGAGCTTATACTCCTAGGCCATAGTGATGAATTATCTAATCACGTGTTCTCGCTGACTGCCTTGTCCAGTCGACTGAACAGGTCATGAAAGAGGATGCAGCTTGACTTGCTGTTGATGTCATGACCGTAGCCTCTTTTCCAGAACTCCCTCAGGTCACTTGCATACTCCATCACCTGTTGAAGCAGAAAAAAAGACACATGGAGCAATAATGTGAAGAAAAAGTTTAGAGTTCTTCAAATTATTAATTGGTTTTCTAAGGTATGACCTTTTTGAATTTTTTTTTTTCCATTCTGGCACATTAAGGGTAGAAATGTCATTGTATTTTCCAAGTAAGGGTCTGAAAAGTGTGACGTCGATTTGTACTTGGTCACCAATGTGAAAACTTTGCAGAACCACCTTTCACTGCAATTACCGTCCAAGTCTTTTGGGTTTCGCACAGCTACAGACTGAAACTTCAACCTGTTCTTCTTTGCAAAATAGTTCATGGTCAGTCAGACTGGATGGAATTTTCAAATCACAGATTCTCAATTGAATGACAGACTTTGTCTAGGACACTTTAGCACATTAATATGCTTTGATCTAGACCAGTGCACCATTGCTCCATCTGTATGTATGGTATCGCCACGAAATACTTCAGAAGCCTGTTAATCACCCGCTCCTTTAAGTCAGGAGTTTGAAACATCAAATATCCATCTATTTTTCTCTAAGATTTCCCTTCATCAACTCAAGAAAACTTTCTAGGACTATAGCTATAGCAAAATTAGATTGTTGTAATTAATGTAATTAAACAGTAAGACTCCAACCTTTGCATCATCCTCATCAAAGAGTAGACACCAGGGGGACTTTACTGCCTTGACAGCAAGTTCATACGTGCACAAGAGAAATGCTGCCTCGGCCAAATCTGTAAGTGAAACATGAAGGTGGTCAGTCACATGGGTTGTAGAAACAGTGATCTAAAACAATTGCCAAAAACAGGAAACAGTTCTCACACATGCACTTAGTGTTGTTATACTACTGAGCAATATGTCTAATGGTCTTAAGATCTATACTTGTACAACACTGACTAAGATTTATTTATTTACATACTTATTAGGGACAATGCAGTAAAATATAATGGACAAAAAGCATCTGATGTTCTGTATATTCTTTTAAAGAAAAATATCAAACATGCTTTTAACAAAGTTAAAACCATCGTAGCAATTACAAATCTCTATCACAATGGGAAGATACACACCGGTTCATTCATACAAATCAGAAACAGCAGCCTTTTTAAAATGTTTAAACAGTTTAAATATTCAATTTCGGTGCACAATTGTTTCATTTTTAGACAGTCTTTTAAATAAGAGGTAAGGAATGAAAGCTGCTTTATTTCACTGAGCACAGTTTGCCAAATTACTCCTCCTTTGTTGGAGAATGCAGATAGTGAAGATGTGTTGAGTATTTTGCAGGAGTGTTTACCAGAGCTCCTCGTAGATCTGCCTCTATAAACATTTGCTCTGACATTTCTTTCTTCATTTTATAGTTAGTGATAGTAATTTAGGCGCTATTAGTTTTAGCTAATGTGACCAAGCTCATGAAAAGCCGACAGATGAAAACACACAGAGCACAATGAACCATGTACACATTTGCTTCTTTGTGATAGGAATCTGCAATTTAAGGAAAAAATTAAGGTAGCCAAAGTGGATTCATGATAAAAAAGTAAGTGAAAAGGTGGATACAACCATATGTGATTAAACTGGATGAGATTCCCAGATGCTCTGCAATTTTCTTCTGGACCCTCATCATCTCCAGTCCCTGCTTGAACTTGTCCACCTCTATCACAGCTGACGAGTTTTTATCAACTTCCTGCACGAACCTGGCGCAATGGTCAAAGAACCTCATGAGAGCATCATTTACTTCATGGCCAAACTCCACATCTGCATGGACAAAAAGCTTCAGATTATACTGAGAAAGTTGGCCAGAGACAAGAAGCGACACTGCTCACCGATTATCATCTTTATACCTGTGATGGCCCACATCTCCGTCAGCCCTGCTTTGAAGGACAGCGTGCTGTTCACACATCGGTGCTTGGAGCTGGTTATGAACTTAAAGAGTCCACCTCGAAGTTTCTCTTCAGAGATGATTGTTGGAAAAAGCTTTGACAGCCTGACGGCCAGATGCTTCAGATCCTCCACACCTTTCTGGACCAGTCGGCCATCCATGTCCTCAGTGTACCACATCGTCCACTGGGTCAGGATTTCACGCAGCCAGCTCTGCTCCACTGTGAAATTATTCAGGACGATGTTGTGCAGCTGCTGCATGTCCCTGACGGTTTTGGCCGTTGGATATCTCGTCCCGTGTCTTATCATGGCCGTAAGATGGATTTCCCGACACTGCGAGGATGGAGGCTGTAAAGAAGATCTGTTTACAGCAAGTATGTCCTGTCTGAGATATGGGTTCACTTCTTCATACCTCCCTTTGGTGTTGAAATACATGGCAATAGGAGGAATGCTTTCTTCATCCTTAAGTGTCACGTGATGAGGAACACAGCAAAATATCATAAAGCAGTAAAAAAGAAAAAACATCATTATGCACCTGTTTAGACTTGAAGGCTGCTCTCGGATAACGCAAGCATCTGTTTGATGGACTGAGCAAAGTCCAGTCCAGTTTGTTTACTTTTGTTCCCTAACAGTAACCTGGGCAAATACTTTTTGCTCTATTTGGACATAGACAGTGAAGATAAAAAGAAACTTGGATAAATGGGAAATTAAACAACATGCATTAGTATGTTGTTTCATACTAACAACATTCTAACAATATGTTTTATGATGCTCTCTATCCATGAAGCTTTTAATTTCATTATGCATGGCTTATCTCTGGAAAGCCTGTGAATGGTTCCGGTGGTCTCTCTTTTGCTGTGTTCTGACTTTTTACTCCTCACCGATTATGAGCTGTCGATTCCGTTCTCAGTTATGGGCAAACTGCAAACCTCCTGTCTCTTTCGAGATGTTTTTTATTTGTGGCATATATCATTCAGCACTCATTTTTTTTAGTTTAGGTTCTTTTGCTTCCACATATTCAGTACACAGATTATTATAAATCATAAACTCCAGCCATATGATTTGTGGTTACCGTACACTTCAATGCTGAGATATTACTTTTATTTCAAATTGAACTCGGAAGTCTCATAAGGAACTCCGCATCATCACTATCGCATAAATGATGATGTAGAAATGCAGGAGAAAGACTATTGAAAAGTTTTTTTGTCTCTTGTTTTATCTCTAGTCATTTGCATTTATGTTGTTGCGTCATAATTTGTGACACATTAATTAGTTAATACTCGTATTTGCCGAAACAGATAAAGTTCGTTTGTCAGATTAAAAGTACCTTTTAAAAATACAAACAGGTATGAAACATACTTTTTTATTAAGCTCACATTTCTGTATGAAAAATTTCTAATCTTAAATGTTTTATATTCATTAGATGTAAGTGGAAAATCATCAAAATCAATAGAGAATTCTTGAAAACATCAGTCTGTGTGTAATTAATCTATAGAACCAGTTTCATTTTGTGAATTAATGAATGAATTTTTTAAATAGTTATTCTCTTTAGCGAATGGTTCTGTATATTACATATTACTTATATTTAAAATATTGATTCAAATATGTAAAGTGTAGAACAATGAAACTACAATATCAAGTTTGTTATCATTGTTTCTATACATTATGTTGCTTCAGACTACATGATAATTAATAACTTGTGTTCATTTAATAAAGTCATTTATTTATAAACACAACAATTTGCAATTTTTATATCACTATATTCCCTCCCTAATTATTTTTTGATAAAAAAACACACAAACAAACAACACTCAAACCCACCAAAATCATATATATATATATATATATATATATATATATATATATATATATATATATATATATATATATAAACACCTGAAATCACTCATTCATGTCTTTCTGCATAACTATAGTGTTATAATTGTTAAATCATTCTGTTATGCCAAGAGTGGGTTCTAGGATGTCACATATTATCTAGACAACACAATACAAAAAAAATAATTCAAGATATGTTCCTCACAGGAGTCGTGTATGCTTACTATAAGTCAAAGCTGATAACATTAACATAAACAGTCCACCTATTCATGATAGTGTACCAGTCCAGTCAAGTTTTGACAAACTTAATTATTAAGTGGAATTATGTATATACACGCCACATCTGTTTGCTCCCTGCATCAACCAAACTAGACTTTTATCAACATTAGAATTTCTGAAGGATAAAAAAAGGAAGACCAAAGGAGAGTCGCGTATTTGTTCTTGTACAATCTGTCTTTAAGGAGATCAAAGTTTCCGGTTTTTATTTTTTATTTCTTTATCAGAACGTTGCTGAAACGTAGATTTATATTTAAGACAAGTTCTTACTCATTACTTATTCTCTTCTGTCCCAACAAAATCCTGCACAGTGTCATGCTGTCATCTCACAGCAACAAGGTCCTGGTTTATAATCTTGCCTGGAGTCTTTCTGTCTGGAGTTTCCATGCTTTTCATGTGGATGTCTTGGTTTTGTCCAAGTACTCTGACTTTGTCTCAAAGTCCATTCATTGGAAGTATGGTGACACTAAATTGCCCTGAGTGTGTGCTTGTTTATGTTAACTGTTTAGGACTGTTTCTAGTATGTCAACGTACTTGAGTAAAGTCTCTGGATACTCAAATCACTGTGAGTATCTTCACTAAATGAAGAACAAACTTATTTTAACCAAAATGGATGCACTTTACCCTGTTCCAGCACTCCCTATTGTATTAGTTTCATAAGTTTTACATGACAAAAAATCTGGAAAAGTGTTTTTTCTACTTAAAATTTATTTTGTAATTATGTTATTTCAGTTATATTTTTATTTAAGCCTTTAAAATACCTGAACTTGTACATGACTTTATATTTTTGTCCATCTGATTACATCATTTTAAGATATTAAACCAGATGTTATGATCAGTTACAGTATTAAGTACTTCTGTAGCAGAAATATTTTTACTCTTGTCTAAGACATTTCTTAACTTTTCACTTTTACTTTTATCTGTGTTGAAGAAGTGCAACTCTTGAGTGTAATTTTTAGGTATCACCTCTGCCATAAAGTTACTTGTAAGGATAATTCTATCATAAATGTTTACATAAATGTTTAAGTATACCTATGAGAATTTGAGAAATGTAAAAAGAAAGAGAAGTTACAAAATGTTCTTATTAATATGTCTATTAGCTAACATTCTGATCAATCTACCTAACCTAAAAACTGGAAAAGTCCAGACTTTTTAAAACTGAAATAGTTTGTGTGTAAATATTTAAAACCTGCGCCAGCAGGTGGCTCCAGGTGAAGTGAGCCATCGTCATTACCTCCACGTGTTATACACCAATTGGATTAACAAATACATATTAGAGTACAAGTGCACAAAAGCAAAGAAATATATTGCGGTGTGTAATTTATACTACCGTGTCATTCATATCAGAAGTAAATTACGTCGCTGGATTTGCGTGACATGACACTTTTCGCTCAATTCTGTAACGGAAGTGGCAAATCCCACATTTCGGCAGGACTTGAACGCAGCAGGAATGACGCCTTCTTCAAACCGCCTACCCATGAAAACAGACTTTACAGAAGAGGCTCCTTATCACTGTGCGTTGGGAGCCTGGACGTTTTGATAAGCCTCTCAAAATCGCAAAGGTAAGATGATATTAAGCAAAAACCTGCCACTGTCCTGGCCGGAAAGACAAACATTACATTTCCTTTGAGGTTTCTTGGCGTTGTGTGAGGGGGGGCTGGTTTAGAAAACAAGTCGCATCGAGGTAGCTGTTAGTTATTGCGATAACTATTTTATAGCACAAACTTATGGAATAACCATAGCCCGTATTGTGTTAAAGGCTAACCCTTTTTATCGTTTACCCACATCAGAGCAATAAGTGTAGAACGAAGGAGCCGCATTAGCTAAACCACTTCTCCTCATTGGCCTTGGAATGGAAACATTTCAACAGCTGCCGAAAAAAAAAAAAACAACCCATCCCTTTATATCGTTACTAATCCCTATCCAGCCGGATTTAAGAGAGGCCCCAGCCCGAGCTGAACCTCGACTAAAATGACGTTTTCACGATGAAATGCGATTTTTTTGTGGCACGATAGTGAATAGTTTGACTGCTAGCACAGACACCCCCCCGACCCCAAATCTCGCTGTGAATCTGGACGGATTGTATTGCAGCTAACATGCTAGCTGTGGTCTTGAAGACGCGAGCGTTGCTGTCTATTTTTAGGAGGATGAGACCATAAGCCCTTAAACCCCCCGCAGTCTAACCGCGGCCGATGCGTGAGCGTGAAGTGAATTGCGTTTTACACGCACTCACGCTTCTACCAGCTGTGTTTCGGAATCTTACAGGTGTGAATTCGTGGAAGTGACTGATTGCATTGAACGAGGCTTACATTGAGAAACAATACGTTAGATCAGTTTTAAAAAGTACTAATCATCCAGAGAGTAAATATGACCATTTGCGTCTTTAACAAGGCACTTCTGTGCATGGATATTTGACTGAAAGAGATTTACATGTTGAGTGTATTCGTCGTCAAAATAATGAATGCTGTTACGTTTTTCTTTTTTTGGTAAAAGCATAGATCAGGCTTTCTTAGCCGATACCAATTTCTTTAAGGCCTGGTGTCTGGTGTTTGCCTTTCTTATGGTTATAACGCATGGAAAAATTATGTGCTTTCAAATTATTTGAAAGAAGTTCAAATTAAACAGAAGATTATCTCCATTTTTATGATTTTTGCCTCTAATCATTTTTTATTTTAAACTAAACAAACTAGATCAAATGACATGTACAGAGTGGAAATCTTGGTGAATAGTAATGAATGAAGTGTAATGATTGCAATATGAAAATTTGTCTGTTTTCAGTCTAGTCAGTTGGTGCATCTCATAAGTGATTTTTGGTTTATTATTTTTATATGTAATTTCTATGACATTTTCAATTGTACACACGCACCATGCTTTTAATTAAAATTGAGAAAAGTTGCTGGATTTTCAAATGAGAATTTTTGGTGTTACTCCCCTGAGAAGAATAGTTATCACAAATACTGGCATAAGTTTTACGTTGCTAATTGTTTGTTTTTTTTTTTTGTTTTTTTTTTGTAGGGATATGGCCTTGATGAGCTTTATCTAAGTGTTCTTAAATAAATAATGAAATAAATGCATTTAATTGACTTCAAAAAGACTTTTGTTCCATGCTGCAAGATTGTTTTCTTCACAATAGAGAACAAGTAAGCGAAGACGAGCTTTGCTTGCATTTTTTGTAAGCTGAACTTTTTGAGTATATTCTGAAAGAGGTCATTTTATGAATTGTTATTTAATTGAAATAGGTTCAGAAACGATACATGTTGCTGGTCAATATGTTGAATGCAGCATTATTTTTAGCACGTCTAACATGGATACTGCTTAAACAAATATGTGCTCATGTTTTTTATGAGCACATTGTCCCACATGTAAAAGAGAAACAAAACAGACAGGCCTGCACAGCTATTTTCCAAGGTAATTTGTCTGTGGAGCTGTAACACCTCTATGCAAAGTAGCCTTTCTTTTAAATGCATTTCTAGCCCAACTTTTTGGCTTTCTAATTTTACTTCAGTAAGAAGCCTCAGGACAAGTTTGTGGTCAACAGGGCAGAGTTGTTTTAAGAAAACATGAAATCTCCATGTTATTTCTTGATATCGACATTGATCTGATTCTCATTAACCAAAGTTTTTCTTCTATAGTTGTGCTGCGTCTTCTTCTCACTATGAGGTTTATGAACTTAGGTTCCAAACTCTAGATCCTATTGTTCTGTAACACTGCCCTTCCAAGATATTAACGTCAGTAAAACCCCCCCAAAAACATCCAACTAAAGTTGAAAGTAGACAACATGAATGTTTTCTAATGTAAAGC
This sequence comes from Alfaro cultratus, assembly GCA_903066825.1. NCBI lineage: Eukaryota > Metazoa > Chordata > Actinopteri > Cyprinodontiformes > Poeciliidae > Alfaro > Alfaro cultratus. Next base: position 7,458 of record CAEFZX010001848.1, on the reverse strand, counting down.
TATTTAAGTGCAAAAAATTGCAGAATTGGTAGCTTTTATGAGAAATTATAAAAGTCTTAATTATAAGTTCTGTTGTATGTTTTCAAGGTGGAAATAAATATATATATTTTTGTATAGGTTCCTTGATACATTTTTTTTTTTACTTTCTTGTAATTTGATACGGTTACATTCGCATTATGTGTTTATGAAGCAGTTGCACCAATCAAGTGACCCGGAACCAAAATCATCACCAAGTATTTTTATTGATTGGCTCTCACTGGTGATCGACAGGTCAAATATTAAATAATCAGAATTATTTTTCCTATTCATTAAATGCACAAAACCCTTTTTTTTTAGTTGAACAAAAAATCACTTGAAGGTTATATATTTTAATGGGTAAACGACGATGATTTTGTCATTTCTGGACTAAATACTACTTCCTCCGTAAAACAAAAGCAAAAAACTGTGTCACATTGCTTTCTTTGTCATGTATTGAAATTCAAAAGGAAAGGGAGGGGGGAATGCAAGCTAGTAACTGAGAGGTCAGATTTTTGAAGAAAACCTGAAAACTTTGTTGGCCTTTCGAATAGTAGCTCTCTGCTACACTGCAGAAGCCAGATCTCTGGTTAAAAGTGGTTATTTTATCTGACGGAGATGACGCTCTTGGTCTGTACATTCAGGATAAATCCTGGCTAACGGCTTAGCCAAAGGGGCTCAATCAAAGCGGACTTCTACCAGCTTGAAACAACTCATGATAGGCAGATGATATTTCATGATTCTTTAAACCGTTATAATGTTTGTCTTGGGTGGTTAACTGAAAAGCAAATAATATGTACAGGAAGTTAAAGTAGGAGATGGTGGAAATGCAAACATGAAACCTTTAAAGATTCAAGCATTTACATAAACTACTTTGAGTTACTTTTCTGATATAACTTATTTCAAGGTAGTAGGTGTCTAGTTTGGTCCCTTTTCCTCTCTGACCAATTATTAGCTGCATTGCTATAGGAGAGATCTACTACTATACCCCTTTAACAAAACCCTCCTTTAAGATTTTGAACTATCCTTGAAAATATCTACTTAAGTAGTTGTATCTACTTAACTAGCAGTGGTTAAGTAGATGCAAGTTTTGTTTTGAAACCTGAAAATCTGATAAAGCAGTCTTTCAACTCTGTACACACCCGTTCCTCATCTGAGGAGAAAGAGGGCGAAAGTGATTACAGATGTGCTAAACAAAATAGTTGTTGCATGTTTATTAGAACAACCTGATATCAGTGGTTAATTCCAAGACTTCCTCCCAAACCCCCACCCCCCAAAAAACCTCACAAACACAGATCAGTTGAAGGAGGCTGTTATCTGAACCAACAGAGACATGTCTGTGCAACGGGGAAAGTGGTGAGAAAGCAAATCTTCACATTCGCAAACTGTGTGTGTGTGAGTGTGTGGATGGTGTCAAAAGGGCAAAATGTTGAAAGGCGGGGTTATTGTTGTCACTATATCCAGCCTGGAAAGCAGTATTGCCGGCCCAAATCATGTCAGGCTCGGAGCGAGCGAGGAAGAGAGAGGGTCGTGCTGGATGAGCGCGGCACAGCAGCAGTTTTAGTGGAAACAATGAGCTGTCTGTATGCTGTGATTCAGCTCTGGAAAACTGTGTCAGTTGACAACGGCTGTTTTGACCAAACACTGACTTGGACAGAAAAAGGTGGGGGGGAAACAGCTGTGTTTTTGTTTTTAATAGATCTTCTTTAGTCACATAATGTAGTCTTTGACCTCGATTGGCATTCAATCACCTTTATAACAGTGTAGTGTTTTTGTTTTAAAATTCCTCTTGCTTTGTGGTCCATGTCTTGCATGGTTTACATATTTGCTTCTCCAGTCTACTTGTTGAAACGTCCTTGAGCGAGACATTGATTCTCGCAAATGCCTTGTGTGTGTGGGCGTGTGTGTGTGTGTGTGTGTGTGTGTAAATCTGTTACAGAAGCAAGTTGAGAGCACAGATTAAATGGTGTTATAGTTTTAACTCTTTCTAATGCAAGTTTGTAAAAGCAAAATGTGGCTTTGAAATATCTCCACAATACATGAGAACTGATAAATTCTGCCAATGTCTGGTCTAAAGTCTGTGTGTAATGTACATGTTTTCTATAAATAATGTAGCTTAAATAACCCATAGGTGTTTTGTTTTATACTAGCAGCAGTGGGAACAGTTGTTGCTTTCATTTTGAAAGGACAGCATTTATAATCCAGACCAGATCCTGCTGCTTTTTTTTTTTCTTTAGGTTGTTAACAGATGGCAAAGTGCTCCATTCTTTTCCTCCAATTAGGTTAGAGTTCAAAACAAATTGACATTTTAAAGCTAATGGGCTCATCTGGCTCCAAATGCTTATTTTTTCCGGATTAAAAAATAATTTTATATTAGCAAGTATGATTGATCCTCTGAACTGAAGTGGCATTTCAGGCTGCTTCTGCAGCCCTAATGGCTGTGATCTTTTTATGATTGATCACTGACAAGAAATAATTTGAGCCGGAGGTCTCCTCCGATGCTTCTTCCGCCATCATTAGAAACACATGTGGCTTTACTGTTAGTCACATGTTGTCCCAGTTTTATTTCTGTTGCTTACAACTGCTTTTGGAGTGCAAGGCAAATAGGGCTTTGAGGCTTTTATATCAGTTTGCTGAATGAGTTCATGTCACTATATGGGATTAAATTCAAATAAATGAGTAGGTGAGCCAGCCTGTTGGCTTTACATAGACAGCTTAGTTTGAAAAATAGATAAGCTGCACATACTTGATGTGTTTAGTAGAGAAAGTGATATCTGGATGTGAGATTGTTTTGGATTGGATTTTAAAGCTTCTTTAATTCTCTCTAATAAGGAATTAAAGAAAGGAGCCTTCTTCTGAACTGATGACTGGCTTGTTGTTTGTCCAGCTCTGTTGTCTAACCTGTTTGAACCCAAGCTTGGTATTTTCCCATCAAGATTTCAAGTTTTGAATAGTAGCTCTGTGCTACACTGCAGCTAGCAGAGCCTGTTGTCAATGCTCAGACTAGTTGGCATGGTCACTGATGACGGCAGATAAGCGGTTTTTCTGTGACGATAAGTTGTTTCTCTTCAATTAACACATTTAGCAGTGAGTGCATGAGGTTGATTGACAGCGCAAAGACCCTCTTCCTGGTTCTGATTGTTGGTTTTGGGTCGGGAACGTTGCATTTCTTCGGATGGTAAACTCTGATACAAGTTTGTGTACTTAAGAGACATTTTGTTAAAAAACAAACATTTTGAAGCAGATGAATCTTGTCCTTTATTCAGATTGTGACTTTTATATTATTCTTAATATAGGGACACAACTAGAGCTGCGTCAATCAGTTTTTCTTCTAACCAGTGGCGCTTTAAGGTCAGACCTGTTTGAATTCTGGTTGATTTTGATTTTAACTTGGTGAACTAAATGTGTACAATCTGAGTAGTTTGATCAGTGTCTTAATTAAAGAATAATAGCTGGTGATAATAGGTGTGTGAGGAGAAATTGAAATATTAAAATCCCTGCTTATTTGTCATTGAAGTAAGGTCTCTCTGAGTGCACTCTAGTTTCTGTTTGAGTTTAATCTTTAATATAATGAACTGTGGTTATGAAGCTTTATGCAGTTGATCTGTGTTTGAGACTCTTCCTTTGGAGTGCTGAGTTCCTGCACAGTCCAACAAGTTTTAAAGTTTCTTTCTCCATTTGCTAAGTGTGGATGAGTCAGGTGTGGTTAAAATGCCAAGCGACACTTTAAAAGTGCTATTTTTACCAGTGAGGTACATTTTCAAAACTCACTTAATTTGAGTCTGCATTTATTGAACCTACGCTCATTGAACACGGAAGAGATGTAGAAGTTCTTTTATCCCAACCAGATTATCTAATTTTATCTTTCGAAGCATTTGTTCATAGCTTTTGGTGTTTGTCGATACCTTTTACAGAGCAACAAAAGTAAAGTTAACAAATCAGGAATCGGTGATATTTAACCTCAGAAGGGTGCTTAAACAGACTTTACTTTTCCCCATTCACTTGAATCATGCAGGGCTGCTTATTTTTACTCAGCACATGTGCAGAAGTTATTGCTTTGTATCATTTTATTTAAGGACAGCACAATATTTGAGAGCACAGGAAATCAAACAGACAGTTGGAGGAGACCACACCCTGCTTCCGTTCTCTGTGTTGCCAGAGTCAGATCTGTGCTGTGGTTACTTTTTAAGGGCTTGTCACAGGAAAACACGCTTTGCCGTCTTCCCTGCTTGAGTGTGCTGAATGTTTGAGTTGCTCCACTCCTTTCAGAATTTGTGTACAAACAGTTTGTGTAAAACAATTGTCTTAACAGTCTGAGAATGATTCACGGCCCCAACTTCTGCTTTGTTCATAAAAACACATTTTTTAAAAAAGAACACCTGTGCAAAATAATGTTCAGAAAAAGTTTCTTTGTGGTTTTAGATAGTCGTACTTGTGTTTAATAATTTCGATCTGGGTGGATGGTTCATAAAAAAATGTCGAGAGTTAATAAGTTATTAAGATAACGGTGAGTGGAAAATTAAACAAATGCATGCAAATGCAAAGTTTTGAGGTATTACAACACATGTTAATGAATCAGCACTTGATGTTATTTCCTCTTTTGGGACAGAGAGTTCTTGTACAATTTAAGAATGTGAAAAAATTATTTTCAATCTTCACATATTAAGTGGGGTTTATGAAACTCAGAACTAAAAAAAAACAACAAGATTTTATTGGCATATAGGAGTCAAAACTGATGAGGACTTTTTCTTTCCATAAACATTTAATAGACTGTTAAGACATTGAAGATTTTAATTTAAATTAGATTCATTAAAGAAAAAAAATGTATCAAGTGTTGTAGATCTCATAACCTTTAATCAGTTGTGAAAGATTTGCTGGGAGCTGAGCTTCATACAAAGTCATTGTGAATCTGTCAAGAAGAGCCTCCATGTTCTATTGTTCTTGTGGGCACTAAATAATCCACTGCTGCCTAATTATTTCCTGCTGATAGGTCCCTTGTGTGCCATCCTAGTTATATTTTCCGATGTGTATAAGCGGCATGCAGCTGAATGTTGGTAGGGGGGTGGTAGTCTATTATTCATCTTAGGCTTTTAAGTGTCTGACATCCTTAAAAGTTTCTGAGAAAGTTGCGGGGGCGTTTCTCTCAGTAGATGGTCTGGTTGTTTGGCATTTTTGTTTTGGTGCTTGTTGTGTGTTGAAATGAACAAGTCCTTTATTCTATTAATTAACTAGCATATTGTTTTGCCATAGTAGTTTAGCTTGTATGTAGTTTACTTTACCCCATTGTATAATACTGTTTTTCTTACTTCATTATGACAAAAGATAAGAACAGAAGTATTGAAATGGTCAAATAAGGTGATGATAAGACATATATTTCCACATGATCTTCAACACAGAGGTGAGGAAAACAACCAGCTCTAACTTTCTGAACAAAGTTTTGCTTTCGTCAAGCAATTGGTGTAAAAGGTGTAGGACAGCAAAAGTAGTTATCCCAGGTTTTGTCTCAGCTTTTAAAGTTGGCAAAAAACAAAAAAAAAACAAAAAAACAATTAGTTTATCTTATGATGATAAATTCTTATGGGATAATTTGTTTTCCAAGATGATGATAAACTTTACAAAACTGTGGCAACCATACTCAAAAATAGCTGGCAAGACATTTTGCATAAAAGAAAGTCATTGTTAGAAATATTTATGTTAATGATATTGTAAATAATATTTTTTTTGTTCTTTTTTTTTAGTGAGAACCTGCTACCTTGAAAAGTTGGTTAAATTATTACTAATCAAAAAATCAATGGATAATCTTGAGTTATCCATTGCAAGAACTTTCAGGCGTCCCCTAGGGTTTTTAATCTTAACCTTTACCTTGTAGAGATGAGTTTCTCTCTGAGGACATTACTGAGAAGTGTGTAGGTTTTCCACAGAACTGCTCATCAGATTGACCAGTTGCTTAGAGCCACATGTAATAAGATAATGTGTGATCTGTTGCTCAAGTTAAACCACAAGCAGCATGCACTTAAATTAAAGACTTCCATGTGCTCAAGAACTGTTCTTTTTTTATTGTAATTTTTTTTAGGAATCCATTCTTGGCAAATACTGAGGTCACTGTGACCTTACAAAACAGGCTTTAACAGTGAATACCAGGTTTCTGCTTTAAACAGGCCCACAACTAAATTGTTAAAGAATTGCAAGTCAAGGTGTCAGTTAGTTGCAAATGGTGAACTGTAGCTTCAAAGCCTTCTCAGAAAACACATTTCTTCACTAGATGTTAGATTTCGTTGAACCGGAATTTTGAAGCGATAAACAGAGAACTTGGACACACACTCCACTAGTTGTTGGTGACGTGTAACTGAGGAGCAACAAGTCTTTGTAGATTTATTTAGCTTAAAAATCCTAAATTTAAAGAAAAATGTGACCTGTCACGGTCAGTTTTTTTTTTGTTATTTTCTAAGAATTGACTTTACATGGTGATTTCACATTTTTCTGAATTTCATTGGTGATTTCCTGAGCCTTTCTGCAGCAACATATCTTCATTCAAAAACTGTCACTGAGCCACTGTGCAAGTCACAGAAAAATACAGAGTTAATTTGTAACCATATTGTCTTTCACATAAGCCTGGCTGGCCCAGTTATGTCAATATTGACCTCATATTCTCCACGTATGCAGTATTTGTATGCCAAGTGTAAATGGATATAGGTGAGAGCGTCTGATTTACCTTTTGTTGGTGTGACTCAGTATAAAATAAAAACTGAAAGTGGATACTAGCAAAGAAAAGACCCAGAGCTCAGAACATGAGGTACAAAGAGAATGTTGGCCTATTTGTTTTCAGAACAGGTTCCTGTTGTAAGGAATATCATATGTGTGTCTAATGTGACAGAAATTGATAGTTGATTGTCTATGATTATGTCTAAATGCCAGATTCAGATAACCACACAAGAATAAACAAGGGATGGTCTACTAGGTTTGTAGTTTTTATTATTATTATTTTTTTTTCGGGGTTGAACTTTTCAAATGCTGTGTATCAAATTGGCCTAATCAGGTGGCTGTTTCAAAGAATAGAGCAGGCATTATCTCAGTTCAGCTCAGTTTTTAGTCATATCTCAAATGGAAAATGGTTTTCAGCAAATGTCAGAAGTACAAAAAGCAGATCTCTGAGAAAACTGTTTCTTTGGTGATTACACTAAAACAGTGTTCAAAATAAGTTGCTTTTATTTAAATCAAAAAAGCAATAATTATTGCTTCTGAAATATTTGACATTCCGTATTTTCCGCAATATAAGGCGCACCGGATTATAAGGCGCGCCTTCAATAAATGGTCTATTTTAAAACTTTTTTCATATATAAGACATTATAAGGCGCATAGAATAGACGCTACAGTAGAGGCTGGAGTTACATTATGCATCCATTAGATGGAGCTGCGCTAAAGGGAATGTCAACAAAACAGTCA
>CAEFZX010001847.1:0-39918 GCA_903066825.1 Alfaro cultratus | reverse complement strand
ATGTGATTTTCATGTGATCCCATGTGATTTTCATGTGATCCCATGTGATTTTCATGTGATCACATGTGGTCACATGTGATCACATGTGATTTTCATGGGATTTTTTTGTAAGGGAAGAGGTACAGGGACAAGTTAAATATATAAATATGTTGGTAATTTTTTTCCTTCGTTCATAGAATGCTAATGAAATGGAGGCAAACAGTAGTCTGTAGCTAAGCTAACAATGCCAAATGGTTGATAATCTCACACAGTCTGCCCACCTCTCTTGGAGAAAAACTGGGTTATAAATTGACACTCGTTTTTTTTCTCTCTCTATCTCTCTATTTTTTTTGAAAACCTGACTTTAATATTTTTCTTGGTGGCATAGTAGCTGCCACAGTCATTCTTGTCTTCTACTGACTGCAGCTGAACACCATCACCATCAAGCTCCAAGCAGGAACGAACCGTTTCATTCAGAACCAGGGGGGTTCAGAGCAAATATGGATGTGTTTTGTGGTCTAGGAGGGGCAACATCTGATTTTTAATACTAAAAGCTATTTTAGAAAACACAATATGATTAATTTTGTAATTGACAGGCACCTTTTTTTTTTCTTTCTATGAAAAAAAAACAAAATAAATTGTGGAGGGCCCCCTGTCGGTCAGGGGCCCGTAGAATTGTGATAACTTTCCCTCCCTTTTACAGCGACCCTGACAATAACAGCAGTCACATACAGTGTCTCTCCACACTCTTTCCTACCCTTTTCTTGAAATTGGCTAATTATAGGCCTCACTCCAAGAGAACACAAAGAGAAAGAGGGAAGAAGTAAATAACCGGTGAGCTGCCAGCTAAATTCGTATTGGATTTCCTACAATTCTCTGCTCAGTTGCTTTTAGGACTTCTTTAAGTGCATTGATTTAAAGGGGCAGCATGCAAGCATAACCTTATAGTTGTCTGTCTTGACTTTAGCTTTTTGTCCAAACTTATTTCCACTCTGGATAAGGTGCATGTAACTTTTATGTTCTGTTAAATTGGGCTTAAAACTAATTGCAGGACAGTTGCCCGCACTGTTCTCTACCAAGAATATATTGCGTTTTGCTTCTCTCTGGAGCCATTCTGCATGGAGTGTGCATGTTCTCCAGGTGGATGTGTGTGATCTCTCCATGTCCTCTGGCTTTCTCCCACAGCCCTAAAATATGGATTTTAAGTTAATTGGTTACTCTAATGGTCGTTAAGTATGTATGGTTGTCTGTTCTCTGTGTCCCAACAAACCTCTTCACCCGATTAGGAAAAGTGGGTGTAGAGCATCGATGAATGAATGGGTACAAGCTATAGTTATAATTTCTCCAGTAAGATTCCTTGAAAGATGAGAACATCTGTTAATATCTTTTCACCTTTCAGACTATTGAATACCTGCCATTTTTTATTGGAGAATAAAGATATACAACTTTAGTATGTAACATCAGTCTGAATTTCTATGCCTATGATAGTAGTAGCTTTGCTGAAATAAATGACTGAAATTTAATCTCCAGCAAAGCCTTATTTCATTAGCATTGTAATGTACAGGTGCCAAACTTTACAAAATTTTGAATTTCTGCACAAATTTCAGTACAATGATGCTTCTTAATCTCATGATTAGTATGCAAAGATTTGTCTGCATTGGAGATTCACTCACCTCTGCATGCTTATCCCTTGAAGTGACTGACATAGAAGGGGAACTGGACCTGTTTCCTACAGCTATCAATTAAGTTGCTTTAATAAACTCAGATTGTAAATAAAACATTTACCTCTGGCCTCCAGATGGTCGAGCAATCAGTACAAAAAGTAAAAAAAAAAAGAAAAAAGAAAACACTGATATGTCATAATATAGCAAAGGTAGCAGATTATATGTTTCACACATCATTCCAATATAGTACTTGTGCGATATAAAATGGTGCACATACTTCAAAAATATACCTAACATGTACTTAACTAAAAGAAATTCACAAGCTGTGATTTATTTCTTTACGTTTAGATTCCCCACCCTAAGACATCACATTTTGACCAACTTTTCATAAACATACGATAAAAAATTCTACTTCTAGTGAGGACAAGTTTGCAAACTTCTTTACAATATTTATTTATTTTTTCTGTGTGCCATCACAATGCAGATAAACCTTCTATTACCTGTATACTTCATCAATTTGTATTAGGCCACTTTTAGCCTTAATATTTGATGGTGATTATGAGCATTATTGCACTGCACACATAATTTGTCAGGCTCGGCTGTAAAGATGAATTCAGGAAGTGAAATAAGGCAGGAATATGGGTACTGATGGGTCAGGTTTGTCTTACAGTTGCAGTAATTGGTGAAAATCAGTACAATATGAAGATATTGAATAAAGTTGAAACAATTTTTGTGATTATGAATTCACACTTTTTTGTTTGGGCTGAATGAGTGCTACAGCATCAGCGTCTGCCATCCTGTATGTCAGTGAATGAATCATGCGCTGTCCCCAAAAGTGTTTTGTCATCTGATTATTGACTAAAAGGAGCAGAAAAATTCATACACATAATCCCATCTTTTAGCTGGCGGCTTAAATATTTGCAAAGTGTATTATATGACCAGGAAACTAAGCAGCCATGCCACTGTTAGAGACTAAGCTTACTATTAGACTTTTAGTATTCTATAAATCAAAATGTCGCAGCATCATTCAAAGATTTTTATCAAGTTTTGCCCTTTGAAATAAAAATTCTCCCATGATGATGTGCCATAGTTTTGTGACTGTGTATTATTAAAAGTTAATAGGAATGGACTTTTGGTCTGTCTGGCTGTGAAACCATGTGATTTGTTATTGGGGTGGTGAAAAGACACATGCTGAGTGTGTAATTATCTCTGAGAGTCGTCTCTCACTATTCACACTCTCTCCAATCTATTTTAATCCCTTCTCTCATGGCTACAGTATATTTAGACCTTTCACTTATTCTCTTGTATTCTCTTGTATTTTTTATTTATTTTATTTTATTTTTTTACTTGCATGATCACGATTCAGTCTTCTCCCATCCCAGCAATTTTAGACTTGCCTGCTAATGCAACCTCTTTGGAACTGCAAAGAGGCCTGTGGGATTTTTTATGTTTTATTTTTTTGCTGATGTACTTGGTTTTATTTTTGTGTTATTTGTTGTATTATTATTCAGCTCTGACAATATTTGTTTGTTCTCCGCTTGCATGGAGCTTAATGTGTCACCTAGAGAGTTCAGGAGCTGCTGAACTGAAATAGCGCAGCTGGTGTCAAGGTCTGGGGGAACACTGACACAACATAAATAGACAAAAAAGTGCTTTTGGAGCTTGAAAAACTCATAGTGGGGCAACGTGACAGAGAGAGCAAAAGAGGTCAAGACAAGCTGAGAGGTGGATTGAGGTGCAATAAACATACTGTATGTGCAGAGAAAGTGTGTAGTTGACTAAAAAATGATGTTCACATGATAGCACATCCTGCAACATTGGAGCTCAGCAGTATCAGCAAATTCACTTTGCCTTGATTCATTTATTTTCTATTTTGTCTGCAAGCGAAACAGGCAGCCTTGGCCTGGGACAGGTTTTCTGGATAGAAATAAATAGCCTCGAAGACACTGATGCCCTGAGTTACATATATGATGGTGACCCTTAACTCTGTGCTGCAATAGATAAATTAATAAAAACAAGCAATATACTTCATAAAATCCTCAGATATTTTGTCATTGTACAACAACTTTAATGGATGTTTTTGTGATTTTATGTGGTAGGTCAATACATAATTTGATAGGCAACTAATTTGTTAAATTAGTTATCAAATTGAGTTAAATTAAATCAAACTTAATATAAAATACATGTTAGAATAAAAAAATATTTAGACGACATTTAAAAGAAATCAATTAAAGACTATGTAAAAAAAAAAAAAGAAAAGAAAAAAAAGAAAAAGACATATTTATGTATATTCCCATCCTCTAGAGATTTTATTATTTCATGTTTAGGATTAATTATGAGGAATGTGCTGTTGCAATGACAAATCCCATTATAATTGGCTTTTAGCTGATATAGTATCCCCAAATAAATCTTGAAATTTAGGATCAAGTGTGTAATTTTCCAGCATATAGTTATTATTTTTACCTTTCATTCATAGAATGTCTGTACATTTAATGTTACTTGAGTTAAACAAGACCCTCAATCTGAAAAGTATGGAGTAATTTTGCTCTAATTTATTTCATCCATTCACAGAATGTCTGTATGTTACTTGAGTTAAACAAGTCAGACTTGCATTGCTTACCTGCATTTAATTTCACTTTATTTATCTGGCACTCTCCTCCAAGTTCTTCTGAGAATTTCTGAGGTTAGAAGGGTATTCTAAAGCACAATTTATGCTATGACTTTGTGCTAGTTTGTGTCCTGTGTTTGGTGGTTAAGAGGTTGTTTGAGCTCCTCGTTCTGGACTCTGAATCACTTCATCAGGGCCCTGATGTGGCTTCACTAACAGCCGTTTTACAGAGGAGCAGATTTGGCTGATGTGCATGACAAGTTAAATTACCATAAAGTAAAAGCTAGTGTATGTTGTAGGAGTGGAGGGGTGCGCGTGCATGTAGAAGTCTGTCTGCTGAACAGTGTGAGAAGCGTGTAATAGGCTCACCTATCCATGGCTGCATACTGATGGGCAGGTGGAAAGAATTGAAACCAGATGGATAGAAATGGCAAATGCACCGTGGAGATAAGACTGCTGCAAAGTGTTCAGTATTGAAAGCATTAGTTAACTTTTTTCCTCATTACCACCTAAACCAAAACCTGAAAAACTATAAATTTCATATCTATATAAAAATATATATTTATCCTTGGGGGTGTGGTGCCATTTTCCAAAGGGCAATGCATCTCCCTGCAGCATCTTACAAGGTCCGTAGCTGAATATTATTTTCCATTTGCAATAACAAAGATATGGAAAACAATAGATGCTACAAGGCCTTGCAAGAGTGTTAACACATTGTGTTCCTGTTGTCACTTCACAACTTTTTTAATATTATGTGTTTATTTGTACTATATGTGATAAACAGACACATTGTAGTACATTATTTTGATTTGTTTTTGTTTTTTTAAGAAAAATGAAAATAAAGGTGTGGTTGTTTTCAACACTGCTTTACTCTGTTCAGCCAATTATAAATCACTACATAAGTTTGGTTCATTTGTGGTGCAGCTTACACCACCTTAGTCCACTTTTTGTTGTTTTAATGTTTTTATTAGATAGATGAAAGGCTAAACTGATGCTGCATTTCTATTCAGAAATTTATGTTTGCGTTCCAAGTTGGAAGAGTTCACACAATCTGAAAAGTGTGATGTGATGTTGCTCTATTATTATTTTTTTGATCCATTCATTATCTAGACCCATTTATCCTTGCAGGGTCGCTAGTGGGAGTGGGATTGGGAAGACAGGGATTGCAAGGATGCAGGATACAGCCTAGACAGGCTGACAATCGGTCAAAGAACAACAGAAACTGATTCATAAGAACAATGTAAAGAGATTAATTAACCTAACAGCTGTGTTTTTGGATTCTGGAGGGAAGCTGGAGTACACAGAGATAATTCACAGAAAGGGAGAATTAGTTTTTTTTCTTTTCCTTCAGCTACACAGTTATCCACCAATGTATCTAACCCTGTCTTAACATCTCAGTAAATGCACTAAAGTTGGTAGTTGTAATATGACAAAATGTGAAAACATTCAAATTTTTTGAACATTTTTTGCAAGGCATTGTGCCTGGCCATCCTGAAATTCTGCATTATTGTTAAGCTGTGTGGCTAGTTGTTAAATCCTCTTTTCTGAATCATTTTTCAGATGAGATACATTTAGACTCAACCCAAATCCTGAACGTAATGACTGACTACATTTTATCTGACAGGGTGAAGAGGAAGACAGAGCCAACATTTACTCCAGTCTATGGTAAGTCTAATTCTTGTCTTGGGATTTTTGCATAGATGAAAATCTATTTTTTTTTTTTTTGGTTTTTTTTTTTTCCTGATTTCCCCTTTCTGTATTTCTGAACTTTTCACAAGTTTTGAGAGTGAAAACCTTGAATGATTAAAAAAAAAATAAAAAATCTCATCAATAAGCTATTGCTATAATATTTTATGATTTTGTTCCATCAATTCCAAAACTTTTACTCTTTTGAAGCAGCTTACATTCACAACAAACACTCAAGTTCAGGTTAACAATGTGAGCCACGTGTGAGAAAAAACCCCACAGTGTGTACAATAGCTGGTACATAATAATAATAATAATAATAATAATAATAATAATAATAACATTCTAAGATTTGTAGAATTTTCACAATTCTCAAGTGTTTTTCTCTAAAATGATTAGGAGAAATCTGCATGTTTGGAGCCTCTGAGACCACCAGTACTGTTGCTACTCTGTCAATATCACATCTTAGGTTGTATCTGGTTGCCGTGGTGACATGCATGTGTCAGCAGAAGGATGTTTGAGTCTATGAGTGTGTGTGTGGAGCTGTCGGTGTTGAAAGAACTCTGGGGAGCCGTATAAAGTTCCTCTGACCAGAAATGCCAGCGACATACATATGTCGACGGTCAGATACAGAAAAAGTTGGAATGTAGATATTACCCTCCACCCGGGAGGGACTTTCTGGCATGCCTGTACACGCATGCACACGCACACACACGAAATATGCAGACGGCATGGACACACATGTAGACAGATATCCAGATTCCATGCAGGCCACTGCAACGCATTCAGACACCTCAGGACTATTGGGTTACATACAGGGAAGTCCAAGCCTGCCGCACTACTTTGAACAAGGATAGTATGCATACACACTTTTATTCACTCATCCAGAGCTGAAGCTAAAATTAAATATCACTAAAATAAATTATTTAAAAAAATGCCTGAAGTCGTTCATAATAGATTTATACATAAATGAAGAATGATATTTGCATAAAGAGTTACCAAATGCAAATTGTTTTCCACTTGACTGCTGCAGACAACAAACAGGAGTTTCTGAGCCTTGCTTTTGGGCAGCTTGACTTCAATTGTGGTGGATGGGGGGTGGGGGGTTGGTAGGCATTGCATATGTGCTTTCTCCCCCACTCATATTTCCCCTGTGCCAGTGGATTTAACCAGTAGACTGCTGAAGCTCTAGGCTTATGCTGAAAAACAGGTGTAATGCAGCATAATTACTCAGAGAATCTCTTTTCAGCCATTGCCATAATTGAGTCCAAGTTCAAGAATTTATGGATTATAAAAAATGTTGAGCTGCAGAATTCGAATCAACTTCATTGGCCAAGATTGTCTGCACAAACAAGGAACTAGACTTTTTCACATGCTCATAGTGTACAGACAATAGGTATAAATAGATAACCTTTATACGTATAAGTATTTTCTTCACAGTTTGTATAACTTAGCAACTTTACAAGGGGGGTGAGCTAACATTACTGTAGTTTTCATTTAAAGGGTTCCAGTGTTGTAAGTAGAGAGCTAAATAATAAACTGCCAAAAAGCATTAAATTGGCCATTTGATTTATCATTTCTAAAAGGTTCTGCAGTACAATCCAGGTCTTAGGGAGTGGAGATCAGAAGGATTAGCTAAAAGAGTGATGTATATTCTGCCTCATAACTATTCACTTAGCATTTAAAGAAGCCTCCATCAGTTGTAGATGTGAGACAGCCCGTAGAGATGCAACCCTTCCTTTCTGTTTTTGACCACCGCAACAGTTCCCACTGACATGCACCTCTGCAAAGTGCATGGATCTCCTGCTGATGAGTGTGTCTGTGTGTGGTGGTGTTTTTGATGGTTGTCACTGGTAGGGGGGCTGGACGGGTCACCAGTGATATGAGAGTTTGTGTTTTGATCTCCCTGGGTTGCATGAGCGGCAGAATCACCTTTGCACATGCATGCAGTCCCTCATACACACAGATTCATCTTTTCCTTTCAAATCATATTGGCATTGATTTGTCTGTTTCACTTCCTGATTTCCTCCTTTGCAAGTGAGTTTTGCCACTAAATTGACTTTGAAATTGACTTTTGGGTTGTACAATTATGACAAGTACATTTTTAAAAATTATTTTCTTCATCTTTGCCTGTGCTTGCGTCAGCCGCTGGTTCACCAACAAGTGTGCAGATCTGTGTGCGTGTATTACCTAAAAGCCTGTTCTGTCCTAATGGATTTAAAATGACCTGAGAGCTCTTCCAAGTTCAGTCATTATGTCGGGTGTGAGGATAAATTTTCCTCCTATTCAGAATGGGTAATTTTCTTTCATTATTTCCCCATAACACCTAATAATAGATATAATAATTAATAGAGTTTACTAGTTAATGTTCTAAGCAAAGAGATGTAGACGAGGGACTTTTCAGAAAGAATAGGCTGTAATAGTTTTCATTTAGTAACTGCAATACAGGAATAATTTGTATCTCTCATATAATTATGACAGAATAAATGTGTCTCTTTCTTGACATTGCATTTGTCAGTGAAGTTTTGTCAAACTTCAAATAAATTGCTTGTTGTTGTTTGTTTGTCTAATGTGTCATAGCTCTTTCTATTATATTTCCAGTCAATCTGCAGTAAATGTATCACTGCCACGGGTCTCTTTGACCCCTGGCTCAGACAGTCTATTACATTTAAATGACCTGTTTTGAAAAACCGTTTAATTCTGGAACTCTGACTCCGATTTTGACAATAAATGGAAAGTATCTTATCTACAACACATGCTAGATAATTTGTCTGTATTTCCAATATTTGACTAGACATTTTTCATTACTGGAGCATTAATGAAAGAAATTATACAAACCCATTATTGCTCTACTTTTAGAAAATTCCTTTGCCGCTTACCTCCGCAGTATTTAGGTCAGGATCAGTTTTCATTTCTGACAAGGAGGTGCTGACAAGGTAATGATGCGCCCCAAATTTGTAATAATGAACCATGTCCTAACCACGCTGACTAGACATTCCACTCGAGGCTTGTTTGTGCTATTAGATGCCTTGAGTATTTTTCAAGCGGCCACTACTGATAGCAGCATGCCTGCTGACAAGTCTTTGCACCGTGTTAGGCGAGGAAGAGAATAAAGTTAGCCATGTCAACAATACATGTTGACAAGGCACAGCTGAGTGCCGTGCTACTCTGCTTGCCCTTGTGTGGCTGACAAGAGTGGGGATGTTTGGTGACAAGCTGCTCCCTGTTCCCCCACCCATGTTAGCATGGATAGGGTCTCACAGACATCTGCAGTCTGGTGAAACTTGAGCCTCTCTTTCCAGCAGACACTGTCAGCGTGTGCTCACTGATAAGGATTATCAGAGATGTGTGAGCTCTGCGCCTTGGGATTGTCCCGCTTGCTGCCGGAGGTCAATACATGTGCGCTCTAATGTCCGTGAGTGTTTGCCAGTGATTGTGTGCGTGTGCATTTGCTAGGCAGTGGGGGTTAGGCCTGGATTGAAATGACAATAGAAAGGAATTTAAATGAGAGAAAAAGGGGGATCAGTGATGTTTGCAAGAAGGATGGAAGGAGCTTTGGCACCATTGTTATTCTTCCTCTTTGTCATTCTGCCTCTCTATCTCTTTATCTGCCTATTACAAATCTTCTGCTCACTCTGTCTGTCACCCTCTGTTGTCACATTTTTTTTAAATTAAAAAAGTTCCTGTCCTGCTCTGAAGAAATTTTCCAAACATGCTCATGCAAAAGTTGCTTTTCATGCACTTTTATCTTTTTGTTTACTTCTGAGTTTTCATATCTTTAGCACTCCTTACTTTGGGTTGTGGAATGGCTAAGATGAATAGAGGTCTGTCATGTAGGGACACAGGTCAAGTCATGGATTACAAAAACGTTTCTAGAGACTAGAATCAATAAATAGAAAAAAAATAAATAAAAAAAAAATAAATATATATATGTCTATATATATATATCAGTTCCATTTATTTTATCCCAATTTTCGGTCAGGTCTTTTTCTGTTGTTTTTTTTTCTTTTTGCTGTGCAAAATCATTTATTTGAGTATTTTTATTTTTTTAATTAATGAATAAATGTAATCAAGTTAAAGATTTACTTATTCCAATTTCACTGAGACTCCTATTAGAACATTTTAAACTAATTGCAGATTTTTTTAAACTAGCGTGTGATTTATCAAGCCCTTTTTTCATTGATTAAAAAAAGAGATTCTGATTGTTGCTAAAAACATTTTCTAAACATGTTCAAAAATTTATTTCACATTGCCACCCTAGTTTGTATGCCTTACTAAAATCTAAATACTGCTTGAATGGAGAAGTTCTTGCACTTTGTCACACTCTCAAATGCAAAAAAATAAATTCTTGAACATGATAAAGCAGGACCAATTCAATATTGTGTGTTTACTTGACCGTTGTTTTTGTCTTATACTTAGTATCACATTTTTACGTCTTTCTTCTTTCTCCTCTCCTCCCATCTGGCTTTTTCTATAATATTTTCTGACCTTTCCTGAACCCCATAATAAAAACAATGTGTGGTGAAACTTAGTCCAGCAGCAACAATAACTATACAATATGCAGTGTATATGACCTTAAAAGAAGATGATGCATTTTTATCACTTTCCGTGTGTCATTTAAAACACAGGCACGCTCACTTTCTGTCCACATCTCAGTTTCTGTGCCCACCCATTCCCCTCCCTCCTCCACCTCCTCATCGCTTTGCTCTGCAGCAGCTCTAATTGCGATCAATTAGGAAACTTCAGAAGGCTGAAATAGGAGATGTGACAAGGGGCATCCGCTGAGTTGGCAGGGAAGGAGAGAGGGAGGAAAGAGGAGGAGAGAGAGAGCGAGAAAGAGAGGTTGGATGAAGAGGAGAAGGAGAGGAAAAACGGGATATAGCTGAGGAGAGAGCATGGAGGGGAAGGCGGGAGGATGACTCCAAGTTGGTGTCGAGAGATGAGCCGATGGTAATAGTGTGATTGATGCGGCCATGGCAGCTGAAAGTCACATCGTTTTTCATGCCAGATATCGATTCCTGACAGACTCTTGTTAGCTTCGAACGCACAGTGTACAGTGTGGCATAAGGGCTGGCACTGTGAAAAGTTAGGCTTGTATTCCTATCTGAAATATGTGCTGTTTGACTTCTAAAAAAGATGCTCTGAACAACAGTACTACAGTTTAAACCTTCAGTATGATGGCTGGAAAACAGGACACTAATTTTAGAACACAGAACGAATTCACAATATGCTTTGTCATATTCAGTCAATTAGAATACTATTAAAAAGTAAATTTTTTTCAGTGACTCATTTCACTAAGTGAAACACTTTAAATAGATTAACCCAAACTCTGACCCTTTATTTGATGCTAATATGTTAAATAATACATGAGATCAGAGAAACATTTTAAATACAGGATGATGAGCTTGTGAAACATATGTCTAATGCCTGCTTAATGACTGCTTTTCAAAAGATACTTTTAATCTGGCAAACAAACCTAATTGGATCACATCTCTTAATTTATTGAATATTATTATAATCTTACAAGTACAAATATGAAAGGTTCTCTCCTAACTCTCCTAATTCATGGGGAAAAGACACCCAATGTAAACAATAAGATCTTTCAATGGTATTTTTCACCCTGCCTAGCAATTTAGATATACGTTTTTTCTTTTTATCCAAATATTAAATCTTTTCTTGTTGCTTGATGTAAGATAGAGATTTTCTGATGTTTCTTGTCTTTATCCTCTTTTCTTATGTTACAAAGTAGCATTCAAAACTCTCAAGGTCATGATGTGCTCCAATTAAATCCTCAAAAATCACTGTCTGACATAATAAAACTATTATGTTTTAAAAAGATTATGTTAAATCTTTTTATTTCACAAAATGTTTTAAGAACAGATCACAGTTTGACCAAAAAATACATTTTAAAACATCTGTCCTTCCTATTTTCTATCAAACAGCTGCTTGGAAAATCCACTGTTTAGCTTCAGGATTTACTAGTTATGTTAGGACACAAGAAGCAGAATGGCAGTAAAACTCAAAAATAATGACCAGACAGTTTTCCCACTGAGTAATACCTACACAGTGGCCTAAATTAGATGTGACTCAACATTAGATAGCACTTTCTTCATAACATGTCTGTAAGACCTAGAGAAGGCACACTCATCTGTATAACTATATGCAACTATAATGAACATCCAATGTCCAGCCATTATTGAATTCAGGAAGGAGAGTCCTGTGTCACAGGGAAAAGCAGATTTTTGTTCAAAATGTGTGTATAAAGTCAACAAAAAAGCAAAAGTTGCATCAATATGCTGGCTGAACCTGATAAGAACCTTGTTTCATCCTCCAATGAAACAAGTCCTGTATAAACATAAACTGAAAGACCATTCAGCCACGAAGAAGCCATAACTTCAAAAGCAGCAGAAAATTACAAATACATTCAAATATCATAATCTTTGGAGGCATGTCCTGGGGCCCACCAAAACAAAAATTAAGCTGTCTGGGTGAAAAGACCATAGTTACATTGGAGAAAAAAAAAAAGAAAATGTGGCAAGGAGAACGCAACCTCAACTGTAAAGTATGTGCTTAACTACAGTATGCTTATTTAGAGTTTATTGCAGGAGGGAGTGGTGAACTTAACAAAATAGATGGTATTGTGAGAAAATAACATCATGCCAAAACACAAGTTAACATAATGTCTAGAATATCCACCTAAGACATCATCTACAAAGCTAAAGCTTACAAACTTTCAGGTCTAAATGGACAATGACTCTCAGCATTATGCCAAATTAGGTACAAGGAGGCATAAAGGCAATAAAATCAATTGTTTGGAGCAGCCATCATAAAGCCCTGATCTCAGGCGCATTAGAAATTGTGTTTTATGAGGTGTGTACAAGTCAGCAGCGGCAACAGCAAATTTGTACTCAAATCTCAGTTTTCTCTTGTTTCTTATGTAATAGTATCTACATTCTCTGAGACTGCTTTGGTCGAACAGTTTCTTTTTATAAATAAAACAACAAGGAACTTGCAGTTACCTAAGTATTTCTGCCATAAGGAAACATTTAAAAATAGCACTATAAGAAAATGTATTTCAAAGAAACAAAAAATAAAAAATGAAATGTTCTTGTTGCCTTCAGCTTTCTGACGAAACAGAATAAGAATGTTCAGACCGCCAAGATTCTTGATTTATATTTTTTCATGCAGAGCTCGACTCTTGGATAAAAGTGAGCTTGTAAATATACCAAATGGTAATTTGGACAGCTCTTGTCAGAGATATGGATGTAAGTCTGTTGCCTTGGGTTTGTTAAGTGTTTCTGTTCTTGATACGCACACTAGACACTGAGAGCCTCTGGTCTCTTGTTTAGCTGGCTTTGCCTTGGGGCATAACAGACCCTTTTATCTTGTCACCCTAATGTGTGTGTGTGTGTGTGTGAGAGAGAGAGAGAGAGAGCGAGTGAGTCAGAAAGACACAGAGCAAAGAAGAGAGAGATAGCTAGTGAGGAGATAGAAGGATCAATACTAAGCCGTCAGGAGGTCTGGCAGTCCCAGAGAGAGAGGGAACAGGACACCCAGCGGAGAGTAGAGAGGGAGACAAAGTGAGAAAAAGGAGGAAGGAATAGGGAAAAAGATTGGGGAGAGATGGATGGGGGGCTAAAAAGTAGGAGCACATGAGGGTTGGAAATGGGAAAGGAGAGTAGATGTGGGGAGTGATAAATTACTTGACACAGGGGAGTGGAAGAACACAGAAGGAAACGAATAATGCAGGTGAAAAACTGTCAGAGAAGTGGGAATTGTTGTGATTCCGGTGGCAACAGGTGAAAATTAGACAAGAACTGTTGGGCATTTTTCTCAAAGCTATTGTCTTTAACAGCATCTGTCCTTCTGTTTTTGTTCCAAAATATTCACACAAAATCTCTGTTCATCTATAGTAAAAGGAAAAGATGAGACTTTAAAAACTTGAATTACACAATTTATCTTTACAAATGTCACAACTAATGTCCAGTTTGGCAGCTTAATCGCGTGGATAAAATGACAAGCAGTGCTTCATTTCATTTCCTTAGAATTAAAGCGAGTGTGAATGCTTCTTCCCCATGTGTCTCACAATGCCCTAGATACCGATGGTGGCTCCAGCAGGATTTACTGCCATCTCAGACAGTGCCACTGGCACTCAAGAACAGGTCCTTACAGAGACGGTGAAAAAACAAAAAAGAATTCTAACATGGGTTTTGATGCATGATTCAGCAAACATAAACATGGAATGAGGGGGGAAAATAAAAATAAAAATGTTTCCCACTAAGACTTAAAAGCTTTGACTTGACACCTATAATGAATATTTAACCCCCAGTGACCCTGCCCTCCATATCTTTGTAAATGATTTATTGTTCTTCCAGCTTCCTGTCTATTTTTATACCCTTTGTCTCTTTTTGTGCTTTCATCTCTTTTTGTCCTGTTTTTTTTTCTTGTTTGTAATCTTATGACCACAAAGAGAGAATTGTGAGTCTGGCATCTGCAAGTGAAACCGTAAAGGTGAAGGTAAAAAAAAAAAAAAAGACAAAGAAATTATCTTATCTGTGAATTATCTCTGAATGTCGTCGACCATAATTATCTTGGCAGAATGTATTTCATCTGGTGATGATTAAGTATCTTAATGGGCTCTGGGAATAGTATTATTTAATGCAGGAGAATAAAATGGGAAATGAAACCCTATTATTATGAAATGAGGAATTCCTCAAGTTGATGAATTTGAACTGTAATTTTCTTTATACTTCAGCCAATAATGACCCAGGTTTCTTAATGAAGGAAAAAGCTCCAAGGCATACATGGTTTTTCACGATGATATTTAGTTTGAAAAAAGGGTTTAATACAATGTCTTCCCTTTGCTAATGCTTTATTTGGAGTCCAGCGGGAAAGTTAAATTAGTATTTTATGTTTTAAGACAGAATTCTGCGTAATTATTCTTTGGTGCTAATTAGCTAGCTGCTAAAGAGAGCAAGATTAATTCTAATTAGCACAAACAATTTTAAACATACAACGTTAGTCAGATTATTATAGCTACAGTTATTCCAAGGCAGAAGTACTCGCTTCTGTATTGCAATTTCAGAAGTCAGTAGGAAAGTATTTAGAGTTAAATAAGTCAAAATATGTTTGTTATGTTGATTTTTTAATTTAATTTTATTTATTTTTCTTGACAAATGCAGCAGTGGCTTTTTGTTTGAATGGAAGCCTGACAAAACTCCTTCTTCTGAAGCTCTCAACCCCACCCCAAGGTTTTCTGTGTATTGAGGAACAAAATTAATTAATCTTAAAACATGTCTTAATGATCCTCTGTGCGGTGTATAATAATTTTAGATCCCTTAAAGAAAGACTAAAACAGCTATTAATTTTGTGCTTAATTTAATTTAATGCCATTTAATTTGGACTTTTATAGACAAAAGTCATGGGTGACTGATTATAGGGATACTACAACAACAACCACTACTACTTAGAATATTATATTTTAATCAGGCTTGTGCCACCCTTGTGACTGTGCTGCTCTGGGTGGTGAGCCATTGTGCTAGTACTAGAAAGTGACGACTGAAATATATCTGAACAAGAAATGATTTGATCCTCTTTCACATACTGACTAATAACAGAGGCTGTATAGTGTTATAGAGTTTGAATTTGAAACCACAAGCTGTGAAATATAAGATTTTGAACAAAAATATCAAAAACTTGTATAATAATGCAAAATATTGCTTTCCAACTTACATATTTAGCTTAACAAGTTCATCATTGACATTTTTTGTAGTTCACTAAATGGTCTTTTTGCTAAAATGTCTTTTTATTACTTGAAGTGTCTTAGCTGCCTATTCAACAAATTTGGCACTGAAGACAGCTTCATTTATAACAGAATACGCCTTTGCAGCCAGCCTCCCTCCCTGTCTGTCTCAAGGTTAGGGCTCACAAGGGAGGAGAGGCATCCGGTTACACTAATGCATCATGGCTGCTGGAGGACACACATGCACACACCTCGTCACAGACTGTCTCACCCCATCTCTCTTTCTCCCCCTGCACACACTCCTGTGAGCTGATACCCTTGTGCAGGTCAAATGTGTGGCCGCGGCCTTCTTCTCGTGTACTCTGACTACCTGCAAGTCGTCTGCTGTCTGTCTCTGACCAAATGTCATGTGTCCAGAATTAAACCAGAGTTGTGCACAATCACAAAAATCCTCTCTGAGGTTAATCAACGGAACAGCTCTTCATTTTAGGCAAATAGGATGCACCATGGTCGGCAGTGACTAAATTGATTGGTACTCTAGTGATTTTAGAGATTACACATTACAGATGCTTCTGTGATTTTGCAAGAAGGCAACTACTGTTCTTTTAGGCTGCTGTCTTTCCTTCTGAAGCCCATTAAATGTGTTCATTCGCTCAAGTAAAATTTCCATTTTAACAAAGCAAGAGATGAAAAGTTCAGTAGGCATTATTTCAGCAAGCCAGCAGAAAAGTCTCAGATATGGCTTTGAAATCAGATCAGCGGGTGATACGTTCATCATAATTTTTTTTCTTGTAAGTCACAGTGAGCAGAGGATTCAGAAGGGTCAGCCAAACTGCCTCAAGCCTGCGCATGTCACGATACTCACATTCACTCCCTGAAAGACATAAACCCTATTTATATTCCACATTCATTATCCCTTTCTTTTTAGGCATTGTTTAACTTGGCTTAACAACCAAAGTGAAGCTTTTTGGACATAAAAAATCCTTTGGTGTAATAACCCTTCTGCTTACTAACTTTGATCTTACAACTACAAACATACATATCAGCTGCATTGAATACTGAATGATCAGACAAAGCATGGACATGTTATTGAGGTTCTCGAAATGTTGAGTTGCCATGACTTTTATTGCCAAAATAAAGCCTGCCTCAAGTATATTTATCTACTCACTGTAAGTATGTGAACGCATCTGATGAAAAAAAACCAAGCTGTTGTACAAAGAGTTGCATCTATATTTGATACTTTTGTTTTTAAGTAAGAAATACAGTAGTTCTTCATTTGTTCATACACATTTGGACAAATTTGAATTGAACATATTTTAAGAGAGATTTTTTTACAACTCAATTTGAGATTTATGAACCACTATTCTATTTGTGAATACATAAAACTGGGACTTTTTTAATTATGTTTTTGATTTTAGAACCATATTTCTATTGGACAAGCATAACATCCGTAATGTAAAGTTGGATCAGACATAAAATTGCTTATTCTACACTGATTGCCAATTATTTAGATGCCTTTACAACTTGTGAATCATTCTTTAATTCTTGTGAATCAATTTTCATGAGCTGGATTTTTTTGTACACGCCAAGAATTTTCTAATTATTCCGACAGAGCGTTTAGTCTAAATGTAGAATGAGATTCAAATTTGTGGGTTTCTGTAACTATAAATTTCCATTGAAAGACCAAGTATTGACCTCTGATTTACAGAAATGACCAGTGGAGAAAGAGCTCCTCTCACTCCTCACACACATGAGCATGGACACAAAAATAAAACCCACTCTCTCACGCACACACACTCACTCTTATTCCCAAGTGTAGTTAGAGGGCCTTAGTGTGAGAGCCCAGAGGAAATGCAGACACAGCAGAGGACAGGCTATCCATTGATCCGGGTATAGGCTCTCTCCTTCTCAGGCTTTCCTCTCCGTTCTCTTTTAGTGCTCTCCCACACTGTCTCTGTCCCACTAACCCCCTCTCCTTCCCCCCGATCTCAACCTCTCGCTTTTTAAAAATTTTTTATGCCATCTCCAACCTAACCTCCTACATGAAGTTTTGTATTCTTGTGATCTGCCACCCCCTCTCTTATTATATCATACATTTACTCTCCATTGGCCATTTCTGTTACCTCTTCTCCTCTGGCTGTTTGTATCTGGCAACAGAGCTTTCTCTCTCTCTCTCTCTCTCTGCTCTTGTGGCTACGTTTTCTGGTGCCACATCTCTGTTTATTATCCTTGTCTGCCAAAAATAACCCATTCTTCTTCTGCCTCTTTGCTATTTCCTTCACTTCTCTTCAGACTGTCCTCTTGGATAACCTCTCTGTCTTTTCTACTTTTCCATCCTTTCCGCAATTATGCGTGATAATGAAAAAAAATGATGAGAAAAAATATGAAAAAGGTAAGATGAGAATTACTGGCGGAAAGCAAGATCAACCTTTTGATAAGGTGATGTAGAGTTGAATGTTGAGCTGTACACTAACAGGGAAACATGACATTGCAGTATTATTATTGAGTTTTGTGATGAAGGTATCGATTACCATTAACCCACATTTCCTTCCCTCCTTTCTGTCATTTCCACCATCATGTCCCCTCTTCTGACCCTGAGCTTTAGGATCTCTGTTACATAATCAAATATGTGATCAATTTGTGATGACTGTCTGAATGCCATTAGCTGTTAACAATGTTAAATTTAGCATCTGCTTTATAGCTTCCCATTACAGCTTTTTAATTTGATTGAGTCATTGTATCTTTCAAAGGTTGACTGGACAATTCTTTACTTAACATGAATTTAATGAACACTAATTTGATCACTTTTATACTACATGTAAAAAAAAAAATAGGCAGTATTCTTAAGGTTTTTCACATTAGCAACAATGACTATAATGAACATAAAGTACAATAAATGGAAAATCCATTTTGAAATTGATTATTGACCAGATTCTTTACAAAACGTGGATTCGGCTTCTTTTGTTTTTCATTGGTAGATATTTGCAAGTTCAGGTGAGCAGCTGTTTTGTGTTTGGCATGTTCTGATGTGAATGGCATGTTTTCATGCCTTTCCCATTTAACATTGGGTACTAGGTTTCTGTCTCACGCTACATTTATACCTACCATGACAGGATGTCACACATTACAAAGTACAAGTTCCCAGACACTCTGGTCAATTAACAAAAATAATAACTTAAGTATATATTTTTTTACTCTGATTTATTTTGCATACATTTTTAGGAGTGGTATCATATAAATTATTAGTTACTTTGAGTTAATTTATTTAAATTTTAAACATCTAAAAAAATATAATAAAATTATGAAATTGATACTTAAAACATTTTCTCAAACCTGAACCGAAGTATTCCATCTTACATATTTTTTAAATGTTGAAAAAATATTTTTGTGTTTTATTCCCACTGAACTGAATGTATCCTGACACCCCACTAAAGCAGAAATTAAAGAGGAAATTTGGACAGTGAAAAAAGTGTTTATTTAAGGTAGATATCTGAAGGAATGTGCTTAAGTATGTCAGCCAAAGACTGTGACAGAAGAGATGGAAAGAAGCAATTCTTACAACCGAGCATTGTGACAGAAAGCTTTCATGTTTTTTTTTTTTGTGCTGTGTGTCAAAATATGCTATAGATGAGCTGCAAATAAATACAAAGCTGATGAAGAGGCAACAACATGCTCATATGTATTCACCTCACAAAATAAACTCTTAAGTGAATATTAAATCACACATCGTTCCTATTTTCCACATTTCTCTCTCTCTCTCATCCCTTCATCACCGTTGTCCTCCTTTTTTCTATCTCTGCTGTAACTCACCCCTCGACCTTTAGTTTCCTCCCTCGGTGCTCCTGCTCTGTTCCTGCTGGACGGGGTTTTTATGTGAGCCATGTGGACCTCCCTAATGACATGTGGACCTGCGCGTGTGTGTGTTTTGTTGAAGGTGCTGACATGTGCATATGTGTTTTGTGCGCCTCGGTGTGTATGTTTGAAGTGCTGACGCATCCGCATGCAATGGAGGTGCTGACGTGTCTGATCGAAGGTGCAGTCCTCGTCCCCTGAAGTTGTGCCGACAGACTGTTTTACCTTTGAAGAGGCCAGTGAAGAGACAAGTACTTTGGTTGGGTGCGGTACGGGAGGAGGAAAAGGAGACCAAAAGTAGGTTTGGAAAAAAATAAGGGAAGAAATAAGATTTGTTCAGTGGTATAAAATCTCCTTAAAAAGCGAAGGGAACTTACCATGGTCTACCGCTTGTTGTTATCTACATAGCTTTCAGTTAGAAAGGTATTAACGCACAGAGCTCCTTCTAAATGCATGGACTGTAAGAAGCAATCTGGAGAATGGTTGCAGTATGCTAAAGGAGAGAATGGGAAGAAGCAGAGATGATGAGAAAGGGGAGGAAATGAAAGACATGGAAGAGAAAGGGAAAGACCCCTTGGCATAAACAAGGTGCTTGAAATATCATGTTTCAGTCTCTCAAGGCAGTGCAAAGATGAGAGGGAAGTGAGAAACAGAGAAAGAAGAGGTGTGGGGGGTATGTCGCAGCAAAATGAGCCTTCCTGGGAGATGACAAGTTTTAAAGAGCACTGATTGGGGCTTTAAGTGTTGCCTAAGGACCCACCTTGACTGAAAAGGGGCACACTATGCCCACAGGGTGGTTTTTCCCCTGTTAAAGTGGACTCATACTGATTTGTTTTCTGTCATATTAAGCATAGAAAAGGCTTGACCACTCAAGTCAAATAAGCAATGCAAGGCAAAAAAAAATTAAGTATAGTTGAAATTTAGACACAAAAAATTATTAAAATTTTTGTAGAATTTTCATTTATTTAGAATATGCTCAATGGCTGAATAGCCTTAAGGGCCTAGATTTTAATTATGTTGGTTATGTTTTCGTAAACAATTTCTTCAAACTTACAAAGTCCCTGAGTAATTTCCTGAAAAGGTTTTACCTTCCACTGATCATTATTTACAAAATAATTGTATTTGTTCATCTACTTTTTAAATTGGATATGCAGTTTGTTTTTGAACAAACTGTCCTTTTCAGGTTCTAGCTCATGCAGCATCCTGTATTTCCTCAGCCTCTCTACCCTGCTGCTCCATGGAAATGAAAGGGCATGAAAATCACAAAAATAATCATTTCATCCAGAAATACAAAGAAATTGAATATTGACTGAAATTGACCCATTTTCAGCTTTTGTCATTTGACAAGTGACTGGCTGGTTAGAAACTGAAATATCAAATCATTTTATGATCAGTAAACACAATGTCTTTACTTGTTACTTGCTCTTAACAACACTCCTCCATTTAGAGGTTGTTTCTATCAGAAGAAGACTCAAGATTTTCAAATAGAGATGTTAGAAGCTAGAAGGAAACTATAGTTACTACATGTTGAGACGTGTCTGCAGTTCATTCATGCTATTCAAAAGAGCAAGTCTGCAGCAGATAACAGGAAGGCTGAACAGAGTTCTTAAACGTTTCTCTGCTTTATCATTTTGAGCTTTCAAGCCCAGTATGTTTGGAT
This sequence comes from Alfaro cultratus, assembly GCA_903066825.1. NCBI lineage: Eukaryota > Metazoa > Chordata > Actinopteri > Cyprinodontiformes > Poeciliidae > Alfaro > Alfaro cultratus. The sequence goes on along the minus strand of CAEFZX010001847.1, from coordinate 18,727 downwards.
GTGCCAGAATTTAAAATCTTAATTGCATTTGGGTAAACTCTGTCAAGGTAATTATCTACATTTTGTCGGAAAGCACTGAAACAGCTATTTAAATATTGTTGTTTGTTTTATATGAAAAGACAAAATCTGCTGACATTATGAATTTAGTCATCATTGTTGTAAAATGTTCTAAAACACTGTTTTATTGCAACTATAGTCTCATATCTAAGGTGTGACATCTCCCATATCTCCCAGCTTAAAGCTGTATCAAAATAAGAGAAAATCTGCTACAAAATTCCAAAAGATGTTTTCGGAAGATGCTTAAGTTGGTTTGATTTACATAGTTTACAAAAAAAAGTTATTTCAGCAAGGGCATGAGTTTTACTACATTCAGAATGTTGCTGCTTATTCAGAATTAAGCAGATGAGTTGTTCCAGTGACACCAGTGGTACAACTTTTGATAAAAATTGTTTCACTCTCTACAATCCCACTTCTAAACTTTAGCTATCAGTAGAGAGAAACTACTACTGCTACGCAGCAAGAACATCTGGAAAAAAGCAGTCATAGAAAAATTACACTTCTCATAAAGAGGCATAAAACAATTAAAATGTCTTGGACGTTACTTGGGTAGACCTTTTAGTGAAGGCATTAAAATATTTTTTGTGATATGTATTATAGGATTAATAACGAGCCTAAGAGTAATTAGAAGCAGAAAAGCATGTCAAGCATTTAAGCATGAGGTCATGGAGGTGTTGTTTTGCGTGAGGTGTTAATTTATGTTAAACATGTGCATGTTAATTTCCACTGAGCTTGCTGATACCTGCACTATATTCTCTGTGGTGTAATTCTTAATGATTTATTTTCTTCATATAGGTTGTGGCCTCCACAACATTGCACTGTAACACTGAATCATATCAAGAATATCTAATATGTATTTCTCCCTTGTGCAGTTGTATATTTCTAGGAAAGCAGCACTCTGCGGTGGTCTAGAAGTAGTCTCTGAAGTACACAGAATGCTTTTGATGTTGTATAGCAATGTTTGTATGATGAAAGGAAAGAAAACAAGAAAGCAGTGATTTACTGTAACAGACAGGAAAGAAAAACAGTAGCAAGTAAAAACACTCCCAACACAGATAAAGGGAAGCCTGCTTGGTGTGTAGAGGAAAAGAAGAAAGAAAACGACAGAAAATCTGTGTACTTTAACTTTTTATTAGTGATTTTTATTCATGCAGTAAAGAATGTTTGAAATTGGAAGCATTAATCTCTGTCATTGTTAGGTTGACGATGTGAAATGTTTTTCTGCCTTTTAGAAGCATATTTTCTCCAGTTTCTCCAAGGGCAAATGTTATGTGACGGGAGATATATGTTGGTTGAGTTGTTTCACAACGAAGAATGAGCAAACATTTCTGGCGCAAGAATTTTGGAGAGACATAGACCACATTATGTATGCAACACTTTTCAGAAGTGCAACATTTTGTTGTTTTACCACTAAATAAATCACCAAAAGCAGAGTTATATTGAATAATGTTGTAGAGTTTAATTTAAACTATGTATGGCCTCAAATTTAGAGGGTCATAAGGATAAACTCTGTTCTTGCATTCATAACTCTACATGAGATGAAAGCAACATGTAGTGAATAATAATGTATTAACCCTCAGGTTAAGTGTAATGAGTTTAGTATTTTTGTGCAGATTGGAAAACAACAAAGGACTAATTGAAGAAGAAGCAGAGAAATTGTGCATAGATTACAAACTATGTATCTGCATTATAGGGAAATGTTTGATAGTTTGATAGATGTAACCATAAAAATTTCCATGAAATCTTTGAATTATATAGTACACTTTTATTTATTACGCATATGCGCCAAGCCCTGGATTTTGAACTGTCTGACGGGATTGCTAGTTAGCGGTGATTGATGCCCACAGTCCCTCTCTGTTGTTAAGGAGGGATGAGGGAGAGCAAGTGATGTAGATCGGATGAGAAGCTGCCTGCTGGTATCTGACTTCAGGAATGGTGATTAAAAACACATTATGACAAAAGCAACATCTGGTGGTGCATTTGATGCGTCAACCCGAAAGTCTGTGTGGATGCTGCATTACCCTGTCAGAACAAACTCTGAACTCTGTTCTAAACGGTAACCAAAGAGGACAGTGTCAGCATCCTATTGCTTGTAATGCTTCAAGGTCATTCATTAACTTTGTGTCAGTTTTATAGTGTATTGCAGCCTGCTGAAATGAGTTTTAAATGCAGAAAGGACACTTTCTCCTTTGAACTGCCGCTAATTGTGATTTAAGATGCACTTCCTTTTAAGTATTTTACCAACGTTCAGTTTGTGAATGTGCATGAATGAAAAATTATAGTAAACTTGCAATATGTGAGACATGTCTGGAGGATTGTAGCATGTTCTACAGTTGTTTACATTGTATTGCTTTTGATTTAATTTCAATAAATATTTCTTCACTGGACATATGAATTTTCTTCAGGAGAATTTTATGTCTTGTGAAATCATTGTTATAGTTGCATTTGTTTTAAAAGTGATCTTTAGGGGCATCGTTGTGATGCTGGTAGTGAAAGCCATTTCTAGAGCTGGGATTTGTTTCCTCTCTAGAAACCTACACTAAACTAAACATGAGATATCAAAAATCACAACGAGTTTATGCTGCAGCCATGCAAGACTGATTTATTTCGTGGTGTTTTAAACACTTGTATTCTGGGTGCCAGCACTTTATGCAAGCTTTGTGTTTTGCCTTTGTTGTTAAATTTTACATTTAAGGTGGTTATAAGAGCGGAACAGAAGAAAAAAAAAATGTGAATGCTCTGCCAGGCTATGACGTACAATTGCTAAGACAGAAGCAAGGGGCTATAAATAGAGAATGATGAGAGTGCAAATTAGCCAACAGGTTTCAATAACTATTTTTTTTATTTATTTTTATTTTCTATGATTAGTCTGAGAAGGTTAACAGCTGGAATCAGAAAGAGTAAAAAAAAAACATTAACAATTTATTTACAGCCTTTCCATATTTTTGGAACAAACACTGCTTTTGACAGCATATATGAGAGAACGCAAAAGTAAAATCAACATTTTTGTCCCAAAAACATTAATCTCTAAATCCTTTTCCAGGGCTGTAGAGGGTAGGGTTAACTTACCTTCCTGCTGAGTAAAATTAAAACAGGCTTATTTGAAATCTTATAATCCATTCTCCTAATGCAACACAAAGCCCCCGAGAGAAAATCTCAGAAGACAAACTTCCTCATGATGTTCTGACTTCATTGAACCTCTGGCTAAAGCTGTGGTTCCTTTGGATTTACCTTTGCAAAGGTAAATCCATAATGTTGCTTTTTTGTAATCACATATATTAGTGTGACGGTGATGCAAGATTCACAAACAGTTCAAGCAAATATGTGCGCTGACAGAAAACAAGTAAATCTATATTTTCTTATGCTGCATTTGGATTTTTTTTAGTGCATCTGAAGTCAAACATATATCTACTCTAGGTATTTTCTGAAATGGATTGCTTGTTTATGTTTATTTAACTGTTGCTTAATACCATCTTTCTGAGCATTTCTATAAAAATCTAAAAGTAGAGACCTGCAGAATAAAGCACTTTGAAAGCCCAAAGGGGCAGGGAAAAGGGCTACCATACATCAATCCAGTCCATTTAAGCCATCTCCCTGCCAGAATGAATGAATGAACAGGTTACTCCTGAAAATGGATCAGAAAGGTCAATAAAGTCTAACAAAGCTCCAAGAGAGAAATAAATCGGATTTTGTCTTGTCATATGGGACACAGCCACCAATTTAAGTGCAGTTCTGCAGCCATTTGACATTAATGAGACATTTCTTTTTCTTTTTTACTTTAGCAATTTTTGCACCAACACAACTAGTCACTTCTGATTTAATTGATGTTTTAAAATAATTTTAAGTAAGGCAGTATGTTTGGGATTTTTGAGAGCATTAACAAGAGATCATTTATGGGAAGCAAAAACAGGAATGCAGATTATTAAATGCATATTATTCATTCAATATGCAGTTAATTTGTTCATTATTTATTTACCCTTTCAGAACAACCCGCCCACCACCAACAGGTAGAAAGGCTATCATTCTTTAACAGTACCAAGATCATATGAATAACTTCTGCTATGATGCTGCTGTCACATCATTTTGTTAATAGTTTGTTTTGCGGAGTGTAGATGTTTAAGTTCTCGTGGTCTTATTTTAGAGAAAGCAAGCGCACACACCTCCCCTTACACACACACCAACCAACACAAGATACAGATTTAAAGCACATTCTCAGATCTGAGTCCATGTTCTTCAGAGAAGATATTACAGTTCATGTGCACAGTGACTTAGTTAGTAGCAAAGGATCTGACACTAAGTTTTTTGTTGTGGTGGGGTTGGGGTGTAGGGAAGATTGGAGGGGGGTGTAGCAGAGTCGGTTAATCCTAACTTGTTGTTCTACACCAATGGCCCAGACTTTCACTTCCTTTCTTAGACACTGTTTTCTAATCTCCTGTTTTATTTCATTCTTTTTTTTTTGTTTCTCCAGTGATTCTTCTCTCTTTGTCAAATTTTGCGACTCTGCTTTACCATTTGGTCCTTTTTGTACGGCATCTCTTTATTACTCTTTTTTTTCTCCCTTCCCATGCGTGCATATTCATCTAATTTTGTTTCCATCTCACTCTCCATATCCTTCTCTTTCTCTGCCTCACTTATTTTCAGGCTCTATCAATCTATCTGCCTGCCTCCCATTTAATGAAAGCCCTTGGTATTGGACTAATCCAGTAGCAGCGTGTTCGATGTCTCCCTCGCTTCATTTCTCTGTATCTCACTGCTCATCCTCCATCTCAACATTTCTCCCTTACCCCTTTCTAATGAAAGCCCCCCACTATCTCTGTAATCCAGTGTCTCTCTCCCTCCACCTTTCTGTTGCTCTTTCTTTTCCTCTTCCTCTCTGCAGACTAATGAAAGTCTGTGGTGTTGGTCTAATCCCCTGGCTGTGTGCTTACCGCCTCTTTGTTGGTCAAATCTGACTAATGCCCTCCGTCTCACTCCGTAGCACAGGAACCTCTTACCTCAGCCCTCAACGAGACACACACGCACATAGTTTCAGACATCAGAGACAACATAAAAAACAGACGGCACTGAATATATACTTGTGCAAAACTAATCATATCTTATAATTTTTCCTATATTTGCTACATTGAAACCTCAAACTTTTATTTCTGTCATTTGGGATTTACTCTAAGAACAAGACAAAGTAGCGCATAATTGTGAGGAGGAAGGAAAATAATGGTTTTCAAAAATATCTTACAAATAAAAATCTCAAAAGTGAGAGATGCTTTTGTATTCTGTACCCATGAGTCCATATCTTGTAAAAGCCATTTGTAGCAGTTAAAACTGTCAGACCTTTGGGGAATGTATATCAACTTTGCACATCTAAAGACCTTTTTGAGGCTAAACTCAGTCAAGCTGGATGGAGACTGTCTGTGAACAGAAATTTTCAAGCCATTCTGCAGTTTCTCAGTTAGACTTAGATCCTAACTTTGACTGGATCATTCTAATACATTACAATGCTCTGACCCAAAGTATTCTTTTGGGATTGTGCTTGTATGGACCTTGACCTCAGTGTTGAGTCTTATGCACCATCCAAGAGGTTTCAAACTAGAATTGCCCTGTATTCATCAGCCCAACCTCTTTGACCAGTTTCTTTGCCCCTTCTAAATAATTGCATTCCTACAGGATGCTGCTGCCAACACCATGTGCCACCATGTGTAGAGATTTGCATGTCTGCCATGAGTTAAATATTGGTCTCCTCTGACGGATACCTTCTTCCAAGTGTTTGAAGTGTCTTCTATATCGATTGTAAGTGATACTTCTTTTGTCTTCCAGTATTTCTTTCTAGCAGCTTTTCCAGATTTCTTGAGTGGAGGGATAACAGGTGTCCTGTTATTAGATTCTGAACTGTTGATCTCTACAGCCTTTTCCAAAGTCACTGTAAGTCTCTTGTCTGCTTCTGTGAGTATTTTAAGCAATATTGCAATACCACATGGTGGATAGTCTTTTCACTGCCCATGTGTAATTTTTACTTGGTCTCAATAGTTTTGAGATGAAAAACATATTTTAGACTTGTTTTGACTGTAAACTAATATATCATAATACATGTATTTAAGTGGGTAACCTTGCATTGGTAAAATCATAGTGTTCAGTAATGTACTATAAAGTTCACTCTGAAATGTTCTAGTATTGTATCATAACCTAAACTTGCTCTTTATGATGCTGTTTGCTCACTAATGTTCTCTAAAAAGCCTCGGAGACTTTTAAGGAACAACTGGATTTGTACTGAGATTAAATCACACATAGATTGACTCTAGTACTTAGGTGAATGCTGAAGGTAATCAATTGGAATGGATTTTACTCAGAATATAAGGGGCTGAATACATATGCACACCACTCCCTTGTGCTTTTTATTTTTGTAAAACAAATATTAAAGCTTTGTATGTTGAGATGTTGAAGCTTGTGTTGAATACCTCTACTTCTTTTTCCTTTTTCTTCAGAATCAAGTGTTAAGTCTATCACATAAAATCTCCAAAGACAGATCTGAAGTTTGTGGTTGTGATCCATATACTTTGGCTGTAATTATTGAATATGGAATACTTTTCCTGATGAATTTTCCCAAGAAATAAAGACAGTAGTTAACCAATTTGCTCTTTGATTTAGGGGTTTCGTTTAATTTTGGTCTGTATTTGCCTGAGGAAACCAAAACCAATGTTCCAGAATATTACCTTTTAAGACCAGCCATTTAAACCCTTAATGCTCTGTTTCAGTTATTTATTGATATGTCCTTTGTTAACTATCTGCATAATTAACTAATACTTTACTTTTATATGTATATGTTACATATAAATATTGCATATTTTTAAAATCGTATGCAAATACAGAACACTATTCAACTTTTTCTGTGAAATCTGCTGAAATATTTGCCCGACTTCCTTTTTTGGGAGCTTTTTACTCTCTTGCTTCAAACATCTTTTGCTCTTACCCATCTCTTTGCCCTGTAATTCTTCTTTTACCATCTTGGCAACACTTTTGTTCACCGTTTAACCTCTGCCATGCTGCCATTATTGAAACACTGACTAGGCCTGTTTTTAATGCCTGCTAACATTGTTGGTTTTCTTTCGGTTTATAGCAGCACATGACTGCCAAACAGGCTCACAAATCACTGACTAGGAATAAGGCACTTCACATTCTCCTTATAGGAAGCCTGGAAACTATCACTGTAATATTTTAAATTATTACAGTGATGGTAATAATTTACAGGAATTGTACAACACTGTACAATTCCTGTACAGTGTTGTCCAGGAATTGTACAGTGTTGCACAAGTCGTGCTTTATTGGCACGACTTGTTCCCATAATTCTTCTTGGAGACTAGCAAGCTGAAATTCTTTCTCTAGATGTCATAGACAGAAATTCTTTTTCAGTGCAGTAATGCCACTTTACTTTTCTTTAAATTAAATAAAAGATACATGTATACCTTAAGATTGGATCACAGAATCCTCCTAATAACACTCTGTAGAATAAGTCATACAGTTTGCCTTGTGAAAATTTCAATTTTCTTTTGAATCAGAGTGATCATCTTATCCAAAAGGCTCTTCAGGAAATAACTGCATCCATGACCTGAGCTTGATCTGACCTCAGTTCACCTAAGTTGTACAGGCATAGCCACCAGGCAGCCAACTAACCCTGACGCCTACGCACAGGTCCTCATTCTTCACCATAGTTTCAGTCAGGCAGTATGCAGGTTGCCCTCAAGTGAATGATCCATCATGAGGGAGAACACTGACCTTATTTAACATCAGTCATGTTTTTTATTTTTTTTTATTTCCATGTCTCATATTGATGTGCATGTACCTATTCTGTGAATTTATGTAATTATTTATTTGCAGCAGCCTAATGTCAGGGATTACAGATAATGGTATGCTCATGTGTATTCAGGTTATGTGCATTTTCAGTGAGGTAGGAAAATGTGCTGGATTTATGTTTGTGAAGATGCTAATGTTTGCTGAAGTCAGCTTTTAGATTTAAGTGTGTGTGTGTGTGTGTGTGTGTGTGTGTTCCCCTCCCATTGCATTTTAGAGTTAGTCCTTATGCAACTCTGACAGTGTTTGTGATGTTTTCAGTCATTAGATGGCCTGTTTATGGAAAAGCAGTAAGTCATGATGAAATCTAACCAAACACAAGGATGTGTTTATCAGCAAGGGAAAGCTGTTTCAGACCTTGCACATTTTAGCTGAGAATGTTGCATCAAGGCTAAACTGATTGCCTTCTCCTGGCAATTATGCCCAATTTGAGTTTTAACACATCCAGTGGCCGGAAGACTTTATGCTGTGAAAGTATTTTTTATTTACACAACTTATGTCCCTTGGACCTTTTTGGAAATGACAGGGATTTAACACATTTTGCATTTGGTCTAAGCATTTTTTTTTTTTTTTTTGCTCCTTCATAGGAATCTTTTTGGATTCTTTTTTTTCTAAATAATGCTGTATAACTATTCATATATTTGTAGAGACAGATAACTTTTTCTATCCGGTGCCTGCTCATATAATTGCTTGTTGCTTTTCTCATGCAAAAAAATGGACACTACAATTTTTCACAAAGCCTTAACTTAATTTGCTCATAATACACTTTTGGCAAATAAAGCTGAGTTGTTGCAGTGTAGGCTATTTATCTAAATTGATGTTTATTTGTAAGAAGTAAAGGCATCAAATTCTCAAAGACCAGCACTATTGTTGACATGCCATTAATATAAAATTTCTAGAGCAAATATGTTCTTGTGGAATATGCACAGGGCTTGTAGCTAAAATGTTAGCTAATGTTAGCATGCTAGCCAATACTTGTAAATATGTTGCTGCTTATTTCTAGTTAATGTTAACTAAAATGCTAATGTTATCACATTAGGTAACGTTTATGTTTTAGCTATTGATAGCGTACGCAGCTGATGGCATTGCAGCTAGCTAACATGATGTTAGTGGTGTGTTAAAGCATCTACACTTTTTTTTACCAATAAAACTTGCTTTGATTGTTTAGTTTAAATGGTAGTTTTCAGTTAAGTACCTTTATCAGCTGTGTACACTAGCTCGCCACATGCTACGCTCTTACTCCAACGGTTTCCATTGAACAATTGATTAACATAGTCTGCGTCTATGCTGTACATATGGCCTTATATAGCCTGTGCTATCAATGCAACAGAGATCTTAAATGTCAGAATTTCACAGCCATTACTTTGCTTCTCTTTTCTATCCCTAGTCTTCTAAGTACAGCACATAAATGGAGAAGACCATATTTCAAACAGATTCTCTCATGTGGGAAGTTAAACATGTACAAGCCAGCCAAAGGTGAAATTCAAGCCTGCCAAGGGAGATTTTCAGCTTACAGGGACTCAGGCATTCCTTTATAAAGGGTGTGTAGAAGGAGTGAATATATAAGAAATACCCCTGTGATCAAAAGAAAATACAAGACTTTCATTACATTTTACCACAAAGTCTGTAGAGAGTGTTGTTAAAATTTATCCAGTATGTCAAGCTGAAAAAGCAAATTACATGGTGCTGGGCTAAAACAAATTGAAAAAGTCGTTTTGAACATATATTTTTCTTTTGACAAAATAACAGAACATTTGAAGCTCCTCTCAAAAAGTTGACTTTCCGTATTTGAAAGAATATGAAGTCAAAACTCCCAAACACAGGGAAATGAATAAGACAAGAGTTCATAAAGTTGAACTGAGGTCAGAGGATGTTGGAACAGACATAAATAGATATTAATAAAATAGACTCACAACCCCACAGTCATAGAGAGCATAAACAGATAGCACTGCAAGAAAGAACGGGTGAAAGGTGTTCCCGGCTCTTTTGGCATCCTCTCCAACTTCCTATCTAATGTGACAGAAGCCGCTATGCAATCAGCTCCCCTGCTCCTTGTCCCCTGCCTTCAGTGTAAAAACCACAGAGGCATCAAGCAGAGAGCAGCGGAATAGCAGGGGCGGTAATCCACCCGCCGGTCTGCAAGCGCTGGGTTTTAGGCCAGACTCTGATGAGTTACTGTGAAAGAGGAAGAGGAGAATTAGGTTGAATATGAATAAGAGCCATAGAAGAGGGTATCATCTTGCTGTGCACCACATACTTGCCTATTTTATGACAGTCAAGAGTTCATTTTCACCTACTCTGCTAGCTTCCCATTATTATAATACAGCAATTCACTTATTTCACTCCATCTCTGTTCACTTTTCATTTGCTGTGGTTCACATAAAAAGCTTCTTCTATGCACACATGTCTCTCATGCTCTCTTATATAGTGTTCAATGTGACTGCTCATCTTTTCCCTTCTGAGTCTTTTAGGAAACTTTGTTAATACTGCTTTGCCTCAGCTCTGTTAGCCAATGATCTCCCTAGAGTCTGGCTTTTCAGCTTTATTACAGCTGCCAATTCACAGAAAGACATGGATAACATTTGAGTTATGTGAATGTGGAAGATCCAATCCAGACGCAGAAGTTTTCAACAGAGTTCAGCCGTCTTTTAAAAAGATATGGATAAATTTATGGCACTTCTTCCCACAGCAAAGTAATAACGTAGTTTGCGGTCATTGCCATTTGCTTGGCTCCCAATCTGCAAGATTGTGCAATAATCACCACACCTTATTAAATAACATTAGGAAAAGATTGTGTCAATTTTTAGAGCCAACCAAGATAGAAGATTTTTCTCCATGTGCTACTTTTTGACAGTTAATAGTTCATTTGATCAGATTAATTCATTAAACAACTTTAATAAATTAAAGTGCTGTTTTTCCACTAGATTTGCAGGGTATTAGTTTAAAGCTGCCAAGATAACATGCAAAAATAACAGTCAATTTTATTATTGGAGCATTGGGTAGAATATGAAGGAATAACTTCTTTTTGAATGTTCCAATCACTTTTACATTGAAATGCTATTTAACCTTAAAAAGCTTGTTTCTCTGTTTTTAAGCATAGACAACATGACATTTTGTTATTCAATCAGATTTTTTTTAATTATTATTCTTTTACTGGATTTTGGACTAGGAAATACTTTCAAATCTAATTGTCCTTGCAGAAGTGAACAGGTGCAATGCATCTGACTTATTATGAATTAGCTAAACCCAGTGGTGCATAGTGGATCCCATCTTGTCACTAATTATTATTGGCCATCTGCTACAACACTTTGCCATAAGCTGTTTGTCAGGCTTTAGAAATGTTTTGTAAATGCTGTCAGTTTCTCTTGGTTTTCTCTGTTTTTCTTTCCATGCAGTTGAAATCAGATAACATGCTATTATTAAAGCGCCGTTATTTTCTCACTTTTGGATGTTAAATCAGGCTAACCTTTTCCTGTTATAGCTCAGTTCATCACATTGTCAGACATGTCAACAATATTTTTACAATTGCTAAATGGCAGAATAATGAGCAGTTTTTCTAAATTAAAAAAACAATCTGAAATGTATATATACTTAGTATTTGGTAGAACTGTTTTTTAAGGTATATGGAGAGGCTCAGTTGTTTTGAGTATTCTTCAGCACGCTTCTTAGAATAGCTTGCTAAAATTTTGACCTATTCCTTCAGACTGCATAGGTAGAACTTGGTCATGTTTGCGGGCTGCTGCCCTTTTCAGCTTTGCATATATGTCTATGTGACTACGAGGGTTGTATGATGCCCAAAGCGTACACTGTGTTGTCCGTCAGCTACTTTGTAAGTAATTTGTCTGTATGATCAGAATCATTGTGCCCTTGTAAGAACTATTGAACTAAATATTTAACTTCCTGGCTGATTTGTCACTACTTTGCTGAGTGTACTTGTCCTTCTGCAGGACAGATACAGCCACACAACATAATGTTGCCACCTCTGTATTACACCACTGGGATGGTGTTCAAACTCTTTTTTTTTTTTCTCTCCAAATATAATAAGGCCCATAACCTGTTTCTTGATGATGGCTGGATATTTACATGCTGTTTGAACTTCTACAGAATTGATGAAACAGATTAACCCTTTCATTAATCTGTAAACTGTACCCACGTATTATCAGCTTCGTGAGGTCTATCTTCCTGATATTCTTTCTTCATTGTGTTACTTTCCTTTGGTTCTGTTTGTTGTGATTGAATAAAATGTGCACGTTATTAAAGAAACTGGGATGTTGTCTGACAAAAACAAAACAAACACAAGCATGCAGTCTTCCCCATGCTGCCTGGGCTAAGTAACAGGGCACTTGGCAGGAATTTTAGCATCATCACTGTGTCAATTGGCTGTTTTTATCTTAACTGGTTTCTCATTTTCCTAAATAATCTCCTTTGCACACCCAAACATTTGCATGTGTACATTTTCCATTTTACTGGACTGATTAAAAACGTTAGTTGACATGACATGCAGTCTTAATGTCAGAGAACTATGTCTTTTAATATAACGTCTTTACGGAGCAACTAAGGCGCTTCATCCATCACAAAGAGGTTGTGTAAAGAAGGAGATAAAACTAAATCATAGTAAAGAAGAGGAGAGGAAATATCATATAGAGGGCCCTTTAATATTCCACTTAATTTGTTCTTAATGGGATATAAAGTGATGGACTGTCCAGGGTTTAACCAATGATTGCTGGAAATAGGTACTGGCCACACACCTCCCGACCCTGTAAGGAAATAAGCAGATATAGACAATGGATGGATGGAAAATCATGTAGAATTGTGGAGAGAGTTAAATAAGGTCATCAACTGAAAAAGTCAAACTTTAGAATAATAGGCAGAGAAAATAAGACCAAAGTAAGGAAAATAAGATATGTTTTTCTGAAGCTGCAGTCGCCTGAGAGCTAAAAGACAGTGAGCACTATCAGATCCTCGACAGAAAACAGTAGAATTTATTTGATTGCCTGCCATTATAGATAAGTGCAGTATTTTCACTAGGACCCATTTCTTTTGATAACGACTTGTCCTCTTTCCCAGGAGAGAGGTGAAAAAAAGGCTGAGTGAGAAGGAAAATAGTCAGATAAATAAAGAAGTGGATGAAAGAGGGTTCTCATTGGTATTAGATCTGCTCACGTGAATACTAAATTATTCTCCATCATCTGTGGCTCTTTATCTGTCTCCCAACTTCTTTGGAGACATTTTATCTCAGCTTTTTATTTTTCATTTTCATTAATTTTGCCCTCACTCTAAGCTATTTCTAGTTTGTCCTTCATTTTTTCCATTGTCCCTCCCAGCCACCTATATCTCCTCTTTTTTACTTTTATCTTCATTCTCCCTCTCCTACCTTTCACATCCTAATCTTATTCTTGTCACAAGGAGAACAGTGGCCTCCAAAGCCATGCATCTAATACAGAATGATGAAACGTTATCATTTTATCATGAGGACAAATAGTTTTGTGAGGACAAATATCCACCAATATTGCTAACTAACTATTAACTGAATTTCTGTAGATCATGAATTAAACTTTATGTTCATGTTTTGTACCTAAACAATAAACATGTATTTATTTTTTTTTTTTTTCACATAACATTAACGCATGAATTTATCATCATAGAAAATTTAATTAAATAAATAAAAACAAAAAAGGTTGACAACTGCTATTGTTGAATTTTTGGACATTCTATCATTGAAAGCTTTTACGTCCTTGGGTTCAAATGGCTAAGGATTAAATTAAATCAAAATGTACACAACATGATACATTGAACCTATATGAACTCTGACTTTTCCTGCCTAATCTCACTCTATTTGAAACATCTACTGCTTTTATGAACATTTGAAAATCTTTTAGGATAATTAGTTTATATTAAGAATTTCTGTCAACTTATTTGATAATTTCTCACATTATTTACCAGTTCTTTTTTTATCAGTAGGTTTAGTGATGGATGCCCTACTTTTATCTTTTTTTAATTTTGTATAGTCTTGCAAATGTATGTCTAGATGTACAAAAATATATATTTCAACAATTCAGATACTTGGACTGTTTAGCTACCGAGAAACAAAACTTGTCAATGAATCGCTTTAGGTGTTTCAACAACTAAACATAATTCCACTTGTACTGGTATCTTTTTTTTCTTCTTTTTTTTTTTTTTTACGAATTCCCCTTTCACCGACAGAAACAAATCGATGGTGTACAAATTTTGCTTTCCTCTGAAGTTCACAAGTCAAATCAGCAAAGTAACTCCGTGCAGTATGTGAGAAACTGCACATTCTGCACACTCATTTCGCTTCACCCTCATTAAAAAGTAGTGCTTTTGTACATTGAGGAGTAAAGCAAGCGGAGTAAGGTTAACCTTGAAAATGTGCTGCTTTTTTGTCTAATCTTCTTCCCTTCTCAAAAAAAAAAAAAAAAAAAAACTTTCTGAAAGGTGCTGGGGGCTCAACAAAATCAATAGATCACTCAGGCTGCAAATGTATTATCTTACAAGTGAAGGGGGAGGGAGATGAGGTGAGGAGGTGGGAGTGCAGGGGAGGGATGGAGTGAAAGAAGAGATGAAGGCAGAGGATAGAATGCAGAGGAAGTGAGGGATAAGGGGTAACTGGGGTGAGAGTGGTGGATGTGAGATGCATCCAGCAAAGCAGTAATAAAAAAGAAGTCAAAGGGGAGCAAAAGACACCCACAGTATGGTGTAATTGATCCTATTATTGGTTGGAAATGGTGTAGGTTGAGGCAGCCGGGTATTATCTTTTAGCCTGAATTTCTGTTTGACTGGCATTATGGAGATGTTTTACATGGTGAATAGTAGGCAGAGTAAATCATGTAAAACATCTACCTAATCTACCTGAACATCATTCCAAAAGCCATAAATCTGCAGGTCGTTACCATGGCACTCAGACACCAATTGTTAGTGCAAAAAAGAGAAATAATAATAATTTAAAACATGTGAATTTGTTGAAGTTGTACCTTTTTAAAACCCTGATATGTCCCCAATACAATTTGGCATTCATGCACTACATGAATGTTTCTTTAAATGTTGTCATCAAGTTAGTTTTTTTCCAAATCTTTCAGAAAAAAACAATAAGAAATTCATATTTGCCACTTTGCTTTAATGGATATTGTGTCTTACTTGATTAGTTTTTTTTGTTTGTAAATGTTAACAATTAGTCACTTAGCCAAATTTCATTATTGAGTCATTTAAGTATCTACTCACTTCTGAAAGGCTAGTAACTCATAAAAATGTTGTTAGTAAAAAACAAACAAAAAATACTTGTTTGGTTACTTATGTAACCAATGTAATTATATAAAACGTGCGTGCTCTGTATGTACACATCAAGAACCCATAGGCCAAGGCATATTCAAAAATTTAAAAAATGAAAGTATGGATCTGTTTTCCACTCTTGATTTGTTATTGGATGACGTCTAATGTCAAGGCACACTGGATTTTATTCATCAGATTAACAATGTATAATGTATGTTATATTGCCATATTTAAGTACTAACCATCTTTTACTAATCTCTTTATTTAAATGGAGAAAAACAATAGAAGAGTTTATGTTAGAGGAAGAAAGATTTAGGTGGTCCAGAGTTTGGAGCCAAACAGAGGAGCAGAGTGACTTGAATACAAAGGTGGCAGCAACAAAGACTTGTGGAACAAACAGTCCAAGCGACTAAACTAAGCACAGCTGTTCAGAAACATGGCTAATATTTACTTCATTTGTGATTTATTGCCATCTGTTTGGCTCACGTTGAGACAGGAATTGTGGCTCTTTTGGTCAGTGGGTAGGAAAATGTGTGGTCTGTGAACTGTGATGAGTATCACACCCTCACAGATAAGACAGAATCCTTCTTGGCGCACTCTTTGATGCCGTTTCAGCACAATTTGTCTTTATCTGATACATCTTTTACTGAATCATTGTCTTCCTGCAGGGCCATTGCTCTAATTTATTTCAAGAATACTGAGCGTAATCATTCACTTTTAGAAAGAATATGATTAAACAAAATAGCCATATGCAGTAGGCATGGTTAGAAAAAGTATGCCTCGCAGTGTGACAACAATATAGTGACAAAAGAAACCGTTTTAAAATACATGTTTTCGTCTCCTGCCTAACGATGTCATTGTCTGTGTGTACACTGCTGTGAAAAATGTACTTATCTAACATGACATTGAAGGTAACTCTTTCACTTTTTCCCTCTGAAACACTCACAGCCACAAACTCACATATAAACACACTTCCAGACAGATCAATATAGTGTCATTTCACACCTTGTGCAGCCAAAATTCTCCATCGTGGAGGCAGCAAAAACACACGTGAACACCAAATACGGAAAGTTTGACAATCAGAAATACGGAAAGTTTGACAATCAGAGGCAGACAGATTGGGGCGAGGTGGGTGTTAATAAATTGCTACAAATGGAAGGCCGAGGTGAAAAAGGTAAATCTGAAGTGGCAAAAGTATTGTGGCCTCTTGTGAAATGTTTGTGTGCCACCGGTTGTGAAAATCTGAGCTTTTTCTGTATTATTACTTACCTCAACTATTACCTGTCTCACAATTTTGCTTCTGACAATATTTTCCCCCCTACCAACTCTCTTTTTTCCTTCCGCACCCATATTGCTGGGTTTCAGAGACGTGACCCTGATGATGCAGGAAATTCAGATGGAAGGCCGGAAGTGGATTTCTCCGGTTCAAAACAAGGCAAAATTGATCACAACAGTACGCTAATGCCCTAATAGGCTGGAACAGACAAGGCATCTCGAAAGAAATACAAGTATATTTAGGATATGATCCGTATTATCTCGGTAAAATAGACTTCTCTTAAAATATTGAGGATTCACCCGCATCGAGGCGATCCACATAACTAACTATCTGGTGCTGCAAACCTCATATTATATGAGCCAGAAAAAAGGTTTTCAAAAGCCTGGATAATACAGTCATTTAGTTTCAAGTTGGGTCAAGCATTTAGAATCAAAAGAAGCTTTAAATGACTGTCGACTTGTTTCTCCCTGGTGAGTAGTGAATTGTGCTATTTTAAGTAATTAGTCTATGATAACGATGCTACCGCTAACAACGAACTAACCCATGCTGTTGTGAGCTTAGATCTGACGGTAAATAATTTATTTAGCTTCTGTAAACCCAAATTCATGCTGGATTTATACGTTAGTTTGAGTCGTTGTTGGACACTGGAGCGAATCCTTGTAGGTCAACGATTTTCTCCGATCTACAGAAACCCCCATGTCTGTGTCTGTCTGGACATAAATATACTTTGTGGCCAGACATGAAGCATGTGGGGGAATAGTCACTGTGACTGTATGGCTGGGTAGGTTATATTTAATTTATTTACCTTTTTTTTTTTTTTTTTTTAGCATGA
This sequence comes from Alfaro cultratus, assembly GCA_903066825.1. Lineage (NCBI taxonomy): Eukaryota > Metazoa > Chordata > Actinopteri > Cyprinodontiformes > Poeciliidae > Alfaro > Alfaro cultratus. The sequence goes on along the minus strand of CAEFZX010001847.1, from coordinate 1,436 downwards.
ATGTCCCACTACATAAATATTATCTTTTCTGTCTGTGACACTGAGCTAACTGCTAGAAACATTAGCACTCTGAGGACAACACTAGGGGATACAAATAATATATCTTACCTTACATATGAATGCTTGGCTTTCTAAGTAACTGTCCAATAAAATATCTGAAAATACAATTTACACAATGGATTGTTACCTGTTAGAAAGTTAGTTTCCTCACCTCCTGTTTTTAGCTGTAGATAGTTGATCCACTTTTCTCAGAGAGAAGTACAAAACAATTCCTCAAACTATTTCTTGAACACTTTTTGCAGTGTGTATGTTGGGTTACCACCGTAAATGTAGTTGTGTAAGACAATTAAAATGTTTCGTGTTGAAGACAAGGGGAAATTAACTAACCATCTGACAAGACTGGTATATTGTGAGAATGTCTATAGGCTGAATTTGATCGAGTACTTCCTTTTGTTTTCTTCTTTGGTGGTATATAAAATGAAACACCACTTTTAGGTTATTCGTGATTAACATATGCAAGCTTTTGAGTTTTGGTGACAGACAGATGCATAAAGTTTGTCCTTGTTTAGCTTCCCTTGTTCTTGTGTATGCATCGTCTCTCTCACTTGCCCACTCAACGCTGGCTCCACTTCACAGGCTGCAGACTTTAGAAATCAATATATATATGCTTGTGCGTATGAGAGAAAGTGCACTCGAGTAATAGAGTGGAATCTGACAGCAATTGTCAGTCATCACACATGGGCAACGGAATATAATATAAAGTAGAGCAGCAAAAAGCAGTGTGTGTGCCTATGCTCATTTATATGTATGGATGAAGCAGCTAGAAAGCCTTTGATTAACATCCATCTTTGCATCGCCTCTCTCTCAGTGACTTCCCAACATTAAAAATCATCCCAGTCCCTCTGCTTCACTCTCTCAAGCTTTTGTCATACCGTTGTGCCACTTAACATTGCAAGATTACGTGCGCTCAGTCATATTTCATTCTTTTATGTCTCTGTTCTTAGTAAGAAGAATTGCTTCACAACATATTTCATGAACTGGAATCCTGTTTTTCTTTCTTTAATCAATTTTATGTTGCAGTCCAATTTTCAAATTTTAATCATCCTCCACTCAAAAAAACTCAAATGTTAGTTTTATGCTGTTGGGACAGAAGTCTTTTAATTTTCACCCAACCTCTGGTCCAAAGAGTTTTTCAGTTTGAGTTTGAAGAGAAACTCAAAGAAGTGGTTTTGTCTTTTGTACATGTTTTTGATTAATCAAGTACTGTAGTTAATCACCTTCTATACATCAGCAGAAAGTGGTTTTCTTAGTTTTTTGGGGGTTTTTTAAAACTTTTTTTTCACTTAATTCAAGGCACATAAAAATGTCTCAACAAGAATATACTAAAATAGAAAAGAGCTGTTGAGTATAATATTCCAACTTCACCATCACATAAT
>CAEFZX010001846.1:0-26048 GCA_903066825.1 Alfaro cultratus | reverse complement strand
AGAAAGAAGTTATCCTGTAGATCAAAACTCCGATCTCAGAGCATTAGTTTAACTTTTTTTTTTTTTTTTTTTTGCATTTTTGCTGGGAAAATATGTCATGCACACAGTAATCTGCTATACATCAGCCAGTAATTGCCTCTTATATCATGGTTGCATTTGAATCCTACATCAAATAGGAGGTGGCTCACAACAACATAAATTTATAGAAAGCAAAAATAACACTTAAAAACGCTAAGCAATATTTAACTTTAAAGAACAAATTAAATTGGAAGTAGCAGGTTGAACTCATGAAGGTGTATTCTTGTGTGTGCACAAAAGTGCAGCTGGAAAACAAATCAAGGCAGAAGCACATTCAGATGACGAGGCATGTTCAGTCATCATGTTTACAGACGCTCAGTGTTTTCCTCTATGTAACACTTGCTTTGGAGAAGATTCAGATGGTATAGTTTGCTTTTTTGTGTTATGCTATGTGCACAATTGAAAAAAAAAAAAAAAAAAAAGAATCTCAACTACATGTCCAGTTATGCATCATTCTGAGTAACGAGTATGTGCCATCAGTCCTGATGGGTTGTTTCGTTTGGCAATCGTTTCTTTTTTTCTTGCCATTTAATAAAAGCAGCTGCATTGAACAAAGGGGAAGATTTATTTAGAGTTGTAAACGAGAGCAACTTTTGAGGCGTGAGGAGTTTGGTTTTTGCCATGCTCACAAATCAACTGTTGGGTAATAAAATGGTGGTGTTTTTTTTTTTTTTGTTTTGTTTTGTTTTTTTTGTGCGTGTGGTAAAACAAAAGTGGCGCTGTGAAAATTTCAGTACAAGAAAGCAGACAAATAAAGTGAGTTTATAGTTAGAAGGAAGAAGGATTTGTTCTCTACTTTCTCCACTGCATTTTATGATTCATGAGTGAAATACATGGCCAGAAGGAAATCTCTGAAAAGTTTTGGTCTCCCACAATCAGGAAGTGTTACAATCAGCATGCTCCCTGCTTTCATTATTTATAAAATTTCACATGGGTTCAACATGGTGTGCCATCGTTTGATGCTATAGAGGATTGGAGCGCTAACAAAGCCAACTGTTACCTCATCATTACCACAAGATAGATTTTCTCCTAGTTTCTTTTAACATTCTTTCTTGCCAGCTGTCTTGCCAGAACCCATTACACTCTCACATCTTCATGGGTAAGAAGTAAGTGCCAGCATGTGTTTCCCAGTTACATCATCCCGAGGCCTGTGTGTTTAAACGAGCTCCATGGTGACTGATTGCATTCCTAAAAGAATTCCACTTTTCCCGTGTGTTTCCAAAAGGTTGTGCAGGAAATCTAGGTCCTTTTGGAAAGCAATTCCTTTCCCTGTGTTAGAGGAAGAGGTTCAGTAATAGGTATTCATTTCATCCAGGAACATTTTCAAGAGTTACACATCAGATTCAATCATGTTCATGAAACAAACAAACAAACATGGAACTAAAACAAATAATAAACAAATGTCCTGCTATAAGAACATGGATATGAGATAATTTGTTTCCAGACTATTTTCATGGCTTCATATTTAATTTTATTACAGAGGAACTAATTTTGTAAAATGTTACTTTGGGATGGACACATTCGTTCACACACTCATTGAGAATGCTTTTACAATGTAAAGTCTGAGTAAATAGCTTAGGAAAACTAAGTGACTGTAAGTCACAAATACAGTAAGGTTAGTTGACACCAAATTTGATTTATTCAGCCCTAGTCTGTCTTTGCTCACCTTTAATTCATTTGGAGGAAAGATAGTCATGAGATACACCTCCAGCAGTTTTTACAGCTGTATAAATATCCTAGTCACTAAAGTCTGTCGGGGTAGGCTGACAATTTTGTGCGCCACAGATGCAAGTGACCCAGTTAACTTCGATATATTACATCGCGGAAATAGCAGACGTTAAATGGATTGAAACCGAGTTTATTCAGCTGTTTAGTGTTAAACCATTAGCCCCAACGGGGATACGTTGTGTGGATGTTCTCTTCTCGCCACAGTTTCCATCTCTCGACACGTACAAGCCGTGAAACCAACCGTGACAATAGTCCCGCTGCCTGAAATGCTAATAAAACTGCAACCATGTTTGGTCATGAGGACGTCTGCCGAGGATTCATGCGGAGCGAGATGTTTGTACTCGACTGTTTGGAAATGGGCTGAGGAGCTGGATGAGACTGACGTCCTGGGTTACACTTTGATTGGAAAAAAAAAAAGGAATTCAGACGAGTAACGAAGTAAAAGCAGTCTCGTGATTTATTGCAAACACAGACATCTCGCATTAGCTGTAATTTTCTCCTTTGAAGCCCTGGAAGCCAGCTGGAAAACAAAAACAAAAAAAAAAGTGGGACACAAGGAGAAAGAGAGAGGACCAATCCAAACAACAGAGGAATGCTTTCAGTCCGGCTTCGCTGCTGCTCTCGGTTCTCCCACTTGCCTGCCATGGTATGTATAATTACTCCACAATTAAAGTGCCTCTGCTTGTGTCTCAGTGTGAGAGAGCTGACCACACTCAGCAGTGTCAACAATGCGGCCTGGACAGATGCAGGCAGTTTCGCAAAAAACAACTCAGACAGGGTGTGAAGAGAAGTGGTCAAGTGTACACAGAAACAAAACATCACAGTTAAATTTTACATGCTACAGTTTTGTTTTTTTTTGATTCCAGATATTTAGCTTTGTTGTTACTGAATTCTTTTCAGTCTGTCACACGGTTGTTCCATAGGATTTCTGGCAACTCACTTATTCTTTGCTGTCTTGGTCCCCATTTCACTTTTTTTTTTCTTTCTTGACCATAAAAAAGCAGATATTCAGATCATTGCTGTCTATGAGCTGCATAATAATCACTAAACCCGCAAGGCACAAAACACACAGCAATACATGCTGATGCAGAAAACATTCAAATCCACAGAAATCATTTCTACAGTCAGTACGCTTTCATTGACTTGTGCATAGTTTAATGGCTACATATTTAGGTTCTGATGAGATTTTCCCAACATTTCTCTAAATGGAGCTTTTTTCCCCCTATTTTTGCATCAAGCCCAACAAACTTGTAACCATAAAAAGTGTAGCTGTTTATTTTTATGGGTGCACATGCTTTACAGGGATTGTGGCAAAAGTTCCACATATATTTAGCCTTGCAGAATTTACGCCCTGAAGGTGTTACTGTCTATAGCGCTTGTTAAATGCCATTCATGTTGAGACACAGCTGGCCCAGTGGATTCCCTGCCCAAAACCTAGAAATAAAAAGTAAACAAAAACAAACAAAAAAAAAAATAACAGCACACGCGTTTCCCTCAACTTCACTGGGGAAAAGTGAAGAGTTAAAAAGCCCAGCTAGGCCCAATTTGAAAATGCATTTGCTTTTCATTACCTTTTACTGCTACATGCAGTAACTGTAAAAAGAGAGCACACCCCATTTATCAATGGTAGGGAATTAGGTCTCATTTCCCTCCCCCCCACCAAAAAAACAATGTGGTTTCTACCAGGTGTTATTATTTTAAATATTTTCTCAGAGACAATTAACACCTTTATTTATTTTGAAATAAACAAATGCAAAGCTGAGATGGAAAAGCTTTGCATTTTAGCAGCTCAGCTTTTCCATCTCAGGTTGGCCCTTTTATATGATTTGGGAGGAAAATTTAGAACCAGGTGCATCTGATCAAATACACTGGAGTAACTAGGCATTGTCAGTAGTGACTTCCTGTGTAAAAGCAGTAAACTTCCGCAGTTTGCCAGCCGCTGTCTTGGAAAGATCACTGTCTTTCCAGGAAGATTCCAGGAAGGAAAGACAGTGATCACCTTGGGTAAGCAATTCTTGCCACCCATCAGTCTGGGTAGAGTTATAAGGCGATTTACTGTATAATGAAAAATAAATAATTATATATATATTGACAAGTGGCAAACATCAGCAGAAAACTTTCCAGGAACGAACGTCCCGGACAATAAACCCCAAAGACAGCAAAGTCAGGCCAAATAGCTTTCAGAGAAATTGTGGAAATCCATGTCAGACTCGATAGGCTTGACTTAACATGTTACAAGTTGACATTCATAGAATTACATTTAGGAAAAAAAAGGTGTAACAAGAATGGCTTGCTGGGAAAGCTCGTCAGTAGAAAGTCTCAAAAAAATAACAACGGAATTTGAGTTTGCAAATCTGCACCTGAGTAAACCGCGAGACTTCTGGACCGGTAGAGGCGTTTCAACTTAATATTTAGTCCAATCTTTGAAAGACTTGGTGGAGGCTGTTGGGTATGTTCTTATTACTGTCTATGTTAGTAAAAAGAAATTCTGTGTTCGTATATTAATCACCATTTTGATAAATAACACATCTAGATGTAAAAGATTAACAGCATGTCTAGGATTATTATAACCGTGGTAACAGGTGGAGCGTTTCTGAAATGGGTGGTTTGTATAACAGTTACATTTCATAGCAGCGATGTGAGCTATATCTCTGTGTAAAATTGAATACAAACCACTCTTCATTCTCTCTAACCTGACCCCTGCTTTCCCAAACTCCTCTTGGCTGTATTGTAAAATTTAGGCTGAAAAAATTGGCTGCAAGTCAAATCAAAGAGTTCCAGGAAAATTTAAAGGCTTACAAATTTCTGCAAACCCTGGCATTTAACTTGAGTCGTTAATTTAGAAACTGAAGCTTTCCAGGCAGCAGAAAAGCTGCCAGCGTACCAGCTACAAAACCTCCTGAAAGTCAATAACGTCATGTGCATTATTGAAGCCATTTTATCCAAACAAGGAGAAAAACATGAAACCAAACCATCTGAGCTTTGGTCAAAAATGGGGCATGTGTCATCTGGGTTTGCGTTCTGACTCAGACAGCAGTAGGTTGTTAAGTTTAATCACAATGTTGGCAAAGTCAGTGAGCTCCACAAAGTCCGAAGTGATGATGTTGACTCCATCCACTCCTGGCCGTTGACTCTGAACCCAAGACATTATGGTCGGCAGGTTTCTAGATTGATGAAAGTAGGCAGACTATTAGAGACAACAAAGTTAGAACTATCTTCTATTCCAAACATGCTTTATTTCAAGCATGTATGGAATAGAAGATAGCTTCGAATAAACCTTTGATTTCCTTTTAAGGAGATTAAAAGTGAATTTCCTCATTCTGGTTAGTTATACTTGTAGAAACTGCTGCAATATATAATGTCAAACTCTAATTTGGTCAGTTTTTTGTATTGGCCTTCTAACTTTTTTTTGAGCCTGCTGTTGGTGTTCTGAAATATATGATAATGTGGGAGAGAACTTATCCAAAGAAAATAAGCCAGCTGCAACTCCCACACTCTTGCCTTGGAGTCACTCCTCTGCATTCCTTCTTTTTTCATTCCTACCAGGCACAACACATTCAGAGACAGACCTAATGTAGCTGTATCACTTTAAACACCCAAATATATTTCCCCCGTCAGAGCCTAACAGAACAAAACCTGGAAGCTAATGTGTTTATCTGCTTGTGGTACGCAATTGTACTTCCCGAGAAGTGCAAAATTAGAGCACTTCCCATCTCCGTCCAGTCCATTCGGGATGATAACATAATGTGCTGGTCCCATATTTTTCTTATCTGAAGGTATGAAGAGTATTTTCTCTGTGTCAGGATTTTGTCTTCCTTTTGAGCTTGCTTGAAGGCTAGAGGAAGTAGATCCCTGCAGCCATTTAAGGTTTCTCAAGAAAAAACTGAGATATATCTGAAGCATGACGCGCAAATGAGAACAACTGGACCTTGCATTGTGATCGTAAGCGATGCATAGGCAAATATACCAATCATGTGAGGCAAGATGAGAATGTGTGCACATAGCATGATGTACAAGATTTAAAAAAAATTTAACTAATTTAGTTTGGTATTTACCTTTCTACTAGGTATTCACGCAGCCCCCACACCAATCCTTTGGCTATAGTGTTGGCCGTAGGAGTGAGGATAGCCTGGGTGACATGGAAGGATCCCTGTTTGTTTCTTTCTTTCAATGTGGTTTCCAGAAACTAAGAGAAAGTTAAATAAAAAGGAAAAAAAAAAAAACTTATTGAAAAAGAAAATGAGCACACAAATTTTGTTTGCACGGTTACGCAAGGATGAAACATTGGCGGCAAAGGTTTATTTTAGGTAAGCAGAGAAGCAATGTGTTTGAGACACAGAGGCATGCAGCAGGGGAAGAAAACATTCTAGTTGTCTTTTCTATTGTAGTTAAATAAATTGCTCTGATTGTCATGCAAACCCAGAGTGGCAAAAGAAGATCTCATTGTTAGATTTGACATTTGGAACGTAGATTTAACTCCAGAGACGTTTCGTCATTGCTCATTAACTGTGGACAATCCAATACTATCAGTGCCTTTCATCTCAGGTTCAAATACAGCATCTCTTTAGATTAGGTCTGGACTTTGACTTCTCATTTCTAAACATAACCTTTACTCTCATTTAGCCATTTTCCCTGGCAGACTTGTTTGTGAGCTCATGGCTCTTATCCTCCTGTATGAGTGATTTTCCCTTTTCTGCTTCCAGATTGATATCTTTACATTTTATTTTACAAAACAAGTTTTTTTGTTGTTTCTTTTTTTTTTGTACCTGCTGTGTATGCATAGTGATGTTGTCCTAATGTGAGGGCGAAGAAGGAACAAAAGAAATACTGTTGTTGTCTTACCTGTATAAGCTTGTTGGGCTCAGTGGTGTTTGCCCAAGGAGCAGGGATTTTATTGCCAGGCCACATCACAGGGATACCTTGTGCTGAAGGGTGATGGTAGAACACAATGACCTGTACAGAGGCAAAAATAATTAAGAAGATATTTGTACCTTAACATATTAGTTTACAATTCTCATGTGAGATGCCTAAATTCAGTCCTACTTTTCTTTTGTGTGTCTTAAAGAATGAACCCCACTTCTACTGTTTAAGCATTGCAAGCATTTCTTACTCTACGATATGTAAATTTTTCTTAGCATTTAATCATGAGAAGTTCATCTGAAGTAGTTATGAAAAAAACAAGAGATACAGAAAACTATAAGTGTCCTGAATTTGACAAACATAACAAAGAGAAATGCTGCCCCCTTCAGGTACTTAAAGCGCAGCTCTACGTTTACTCATCCTCTCCTTTTCTTGTCTCCTGCACTATCTCTGGTACCTCTGCCAAGTAGGCTAAGTCAGTAAAAGATTAGGGTCACAGGACAAGTAATGATAGTAGGCTACTTTCATCTGATAGAGCCCTGGACACGCTCAGTAGTAGCGTGTCCAGAAATGCAGTTTCACATCGCTGTGACACAGACCATTTCTGAGAAACCCCACCGAAATGTGGGGTTTCTCAGAAGTGGTTGCCAGTCCATCATATCTATTTACGTGCGTATAAATGTGTTTAACATTTACAATGAGGAGAAGAAAAACAACACACAAAGAACAATGTAGGTTAAGTAATAAAAGCAAATGATAAAGCTTGTCTACGAGAGTTTGTTGAAAAGATTTTGTAGATTTTGTAAATCAGTAGTGAAGTCAAACAGAAACGACTACGCTTAAAGTTAAAGTTGGACAAAAGGGAAAGTACAGTTGCACGGCAGAACAAGTGTTAATGGGATGAGACCCACCTCTGATTCCTTCTTAGGAATGTCAAAGACTGCTGGGATTACCTGACACTCATTAATCTGTCCGCCACACGCACACTCACATGTTAGTTCTCTTATAGATGCAGAAAATGCACTTTATATACATTTACTGCTTTAGAAGGAATAAATCTGTCGTAGGGAAAAAAAACCAAACAAAAACAAAACAAAAAAAAAGCAGCCAGATGAAAAGTTCTGCTGCAGTGTTTGGATTTCACCTGATATTTCTTCTCCCACAGGTATTTCAGAGTAATGTTCTCCACTGCACAGTCGCTGCACAGCTTGCTGCCAAACACTTCCTGTAGCATACGGATGAGGTACACATGGTGATCTTCATCCATCGCGTAGTAATGATTGAAGTCCAAAAGCACAACCTTAATCCAGAATGGAATCAACAATTCATCTAAACATTTATCTGTGCTATAAAAAAGATACTGAGAAGTATTAAATATATATACATATATATAAAAATAATAATAATACTATTAAGAATGATTCTTACCTCTTTCTTGTGTCTGCTCAAGAAAGAGTTAATTTCCAACAGGCCGTCTCTCACCTTTACAGAAAGATTGAAGACAAGCCAATGAGGAGTTGATGGATGAAACAAAAGGTATGTCGCTAATGCAGGAATGACGAGATGCTGCTTCTTGTTTGGTCACAGTTTTAAACCTCCAAAAGTGTCATGCATTAAATTAAAAAGTAAAGCTAAAATCACAAATTTAATAATCAGTTTTCAAAGCAATTCAGAAATAAATAATACCTTTTGTAGAAATATCTTTTACAAGGGAGACCTAGCCAAGCTCAGAGAATAGACTTTAAAATGCTGTTAGCTTATAAATCATTGAATGGCGTAGCACCACAATACATTAAAGATCTGCTGCTGTTTTATCAGCCTTCCAGAACTCTCAGGTGTTCTAGTTCTGGTCTGCTCTGCATCCCCAGAACCAGAACAACCACAAATATGGAACGAACTTCCAGAAAATTGAAAAACAGGGGCTAACTCGGGGCTAACCCCCCCCCCAGCTGGTTAACATTAACCAACATACAGTATTTGATGTGTATTGATTATTTTGATGATGCAATTCAACAAAATGTCATTTGTGTTACTGATTTCTCAATTGGTGACTGTAAGCAATTTTAATGACTTTTTATTTTAGTGCTTTTATTATTTAAAGAACTTTAAACTGCCTTCTTGCTGAAATGTGTTATACAAATAAACTCATTGACCGACGACAGCAACAGCAAAGTTACATGGAAAACAAACACATATTAAAGTTTGCTCACAGAAAACACTTACACACACACAACGTAAACTGCAAAGATACTGTGTAAAGGCTTTAGAGAACAAGGAAGTTGCCATGTTTGAGAAATCAGTTTGCAGGTTCTGTTGCACACATTTCATCTCGGCCCCGTCAGTTAATTCTCACTACTGAGATCAACAAGACATTTTGTCCACTTAAATGCTGCTCAATTATTTATTTATTTTTTTTCTAGCCATTCTTTTTTCACTTGAGAAATGTTTACGAGTAAAAATCTATGTTGATCATCAGTAAAGCCTTTCTGGAAGCAATGACCATGACACAGTCACAGCGATTTAAACCTCCCTTTCTTACTCAAAATGATGCTCAGTGTACTTGCTGACTGGTGATGAATACATTTATTTGTGTTAACAAACTGCTACCTCCATCATACATGGTGGGGGAGAGTAAAATTGAAGATGTGCTATATTATGAATAAATAACAGTAATGATGATTTGTATAGGGAACAGTTGGAATGACCCATTTTAGACAAGGAATGTTTACAGCTAAGCACGCCCTTTGATCCCTACTCTGGGTCATCTCCATGCCCTACTTAGAGGAACACAAATACTGCAAGAATACCATTACTCTCTCAGAAAAAAACAACAACAAAAAGACAAACTGTTACAATAAGCTGAAAAATGGTGAAACATTTATCCAATGTTTTCAAAAGAAGCATATTTGAAATAATAAATTAAGTAGTGTGACTCGACGCAATTTTGTGTGGTTTTTTTATTTTTTATTCTCTCACCTTGTGTCCAAAGAGGCCATGAATGAAGAAGATCTCATTTCCAGGCTCACCTGGTTTAGAAGACACCCTGAGATCGAAGTAACGAATTCCTGCATCTAATTGCTCCCTGAATGTCAGGTTCTGGGAATACAGATCACAGAATATTTTTAGAAGAGGCTGCAAATCCGTACATGGAAGAACAAATCTTCAAAATTGTAACTTTTCTGTATTTGGAGATTGGGACCTGTGTCATTGACCACTTCACCATGACTTTCTTGGCTAGCACGCTGAACATGGTGGCTAGGTACTTTACATAAGACTTCTGATCAGGGCCCACAGGGGCATGCACATCCACCCAGAAGGTGAAGGAGTCATGAGAACCTGGAACAAAGTGTGAAACATGCTGCTGCTAATGAAACGTGCATGTCAAAGAGAGGAAAAATTGCATCTGTATGGAAACAGAGGAGCAGACGAGGCTGATAAAATAAGATGAAAACAATAAAACCTGGGGGGGGGGACACATACTTGACTTGGAGAGTTCGGTTTTTCTGGATAATTGGCCCACAATTGCCTACCCTGAATGGACTAAGAGCTCAACTCTTCTTCGCATCATTCATTCAAAATACACAAAGCAATAATTACATCCCTTTCCACTCTATTGTCAAATTTTCCATCTCTTCTCTCTTGTTCTATCCCTAATTCTTTCTGCTCACCTGGCACAGCAAGATACTTGAGAGGCATGGCACTGAGTATGGAGGGAAGCGAACCCATCCAGTCAGCATGGACATTGCCAATCCCAGCAGGTCTCGTCCTCATGTCCCTCAGTAGGCTGCCTACCAACGTCCTGGTCAGGAAACTGTTCTTTGGTACGAACGCACGCCTGCAAACGGATCACCATGTGCTCCCAGTAGGTAACAACCACAGCAGGTCATCGTGAAATGTTGTAATTAATTTATTTCATTGCAGTGTCAAAAAAAAAAAAAAGAAGCTAAAAAAAAAACAAACTCTACTTTGGTTGTGACTCGATTGTTCCTGACGATTTGTGCTATCTCACACCGGCATTGCTGGTCATCCTTAATGAGACCGGCAGGGAACTAACGACCACAATAATCCTCTTAAGTCCATTTCCACTTGTTACACCCTCTTCCCCGCCCAACCTGGTACGTCTGAGCTTAACCTGTTCTTTGTGTGTGCTAGAATCATCAATGAGAAGTACAGACATTGGTAAAAACTACTGGAGGTGAGGAAATTGCCTCAGATCTGCATGTTGTCCAGAGTCAGCAAATACTGATGTGTGGATCGTTTGGATGACTGCGCATAAAGCACTAATCTGATCACATGGATCAGATTAGGACAGCCACATAGTTGATATAGAATGACACACCCAACCCAACTTCATCATCAAATATCTTATTTCTTCTGGCCATCCTATCTTGCAAACTCGAGAAAACTCACTTTCGATAAAGTACCTTGCAAATGTGACGCCTCTTAAACTATTGGAATTTTATGCTATAGATCAACATCAAGTAGTATATCATTGGCAAAGAAAATGATACATTATGTTCAACATTTAACAACAACAAAAAAAAGTCTGTTGAATGCACTGTGAACAGCTCCTTTCAGAGCAGTCATCAGACGGTTGACCAGGGGTGACCAGGTCCAGTCCCTGAGAAGAAGCTATCCTGCTAATAAAGTAATGCTCCTGTTACATGACAGTTTATTGCTCTAAAATAATGGGTTTTAAATGTTTTCTTCTCTGAAAAACACACCAGCAATAAATCTGAGGCTCTGAAAGGAGTGCAGGGAACATCTAAATCCACAAGAGGGCGTCCTGAACTGTCTCACACTAAAGACTGAGCATGAAAGAGAATTAAACCCATCCATAGTTATTGTTTTAATATGTAGAAAATATGTGACGTTAGCAACACACAGAAAAACTATTTGTGTCTTATGATGGTATAAAAATAGAATAAATAAGCTCTTTGCTTGCTTATATTCTATATTGAATGGACTGAGAGACTGCTATGATTTTTCCCCTTCATGTATGTGAAGCTCTGTCACATAATTTAGGATAACAGCCAACAGCTACTATATANTGTTTGCTCTATGTCCCCCTCTTGTGTTTGTCTCTCTCTGACATAATTTTGTATAACACACAACAGATACTATATATATATATATATATATATATATATATATATATATATATATATATATATATATATATAATTGAAGTTCGTAGTGTTGTTGATTCCCCTGTAAACCAAGAAACAAGTCATGCAGCGCCATCTACTGGTGCAAAATCTATACTGCATTCACATGATGTAAATCACTTAATAAGTCAATTTTTCCTGACCCTTAGGCGTGTATTTAGTGCTAGGAAAACTATTCACTTCCTCTCCGTTCTCGAAGCAATTTTTTAAGAGGGGGTGGAGGGTGTCAAAACGAAACTAAAAATAGGAATGGGCTAAAGCTAGTTAATGGTTTTAACTTTTGACATTATCTAACATACTTGTCGTTGAAGGGTCATGAAGGGGGCTGGTGCCTGTCTCCAGCATAACTTTCGACGTATTTGCTTAAAAATAGATCTTTGTAAGGTTAAAAAAAATAAAATAAAATACATGCAAAATGTCAACATACATGTTAATTTATCAGTCACACATTTCCAAAAGGGTTAGGGTTAGTCATTGAAGGACAACATTCCCCACAAAGCATTGCGCTTCCTGTCACCTGGGAGCCGAACAAAGGGGTCGAGTTTGTGTGTGCGTTTCCATGGAAAGGAGTCAGGCGGACACATGCACGCACGCAGTTTGTCTTGTGAGCTGCGATACAGACAGTTTATCAGGAGCTATCAGCGGAGCCAGACAGCGGGTGTGGAAACGAGCGACTGGTGAGTTTAAAAACACACAAGAGGAAAAACCAGAGGGAATTACTGCTTACTGATAAGAAGCAATGGAGAAAGTGAGCTGTTAGAAACGGACTAATTTAAGCATGGTCCTATTAAACAGCGGTCTCTATGAATTGTGTACAGTTGCCTGACAAAACTGTCTAAAGAAGGCCAGTTTATTTGTTTTACGTGTAGGTTTTTCAGGAAAGCATGGCTACTGAATTTGAATAAGTTCCGATAAATGACATTAATATTATTTAGCTCAGTGAGCATTATCACATGAAGTAGTTTTTCTCCTCATTATGCGGTCAGGTTGGTATCTGAGTGGAACTGACCTTGATTAGCTTCCGAATGTCATGTGGTCTAGGTACATCTTAATTCCTTTTAATCCCTGCCCAGCAGATTGCAGGCCAGCAGACCTCTGGCCTTTATTCTCCTTTAGCTGCTCATTGTCTCAATACGACCTGCATCGAGCTGGTATTTGTTTCAAGAGACCCTATAATAATAACTTGGGGAAAGATACATTTAATTCCTGATGAGTCGCACAAATTATTCTTAATTTTGGAGATGAGTCACACTATAGTAGGGAGTTTTATAATTAAATCAATTTTACATAGCCTTTGTCCATAGCTTATTTCTCTGAAGTTAATTTATATTGTGTAAGCAACACAACTACTATTCATTGTGTTTACTCTATTTTAGTGAAATTTTGTGAAACACATATAGTGTATATTAGACAGTGATTCTCCCACAAAAACAAATACAATAAAAACTATAGATCTTTTGTCATTTCTTGACCTTTAGATGCCTTTGTTATATGATAAACATATAAACGTATATAGCTATATGTGTATTTTTAATGGAATAGCATGTTAAGAAACATTTTATTTATTTCCTTTAAAGTCTGACGATAAGTACTTTGGGACTTTTTTATATAGTATTCTTTGTAGCTTGGCAACTGTTAGAAAAACAACAACAACAACAACAATAAGTAACTGCTGCTAACTTATTTTGCAGAATACCTGATTATTATTAACAGGATACAAGTTTAATTTTGGTATGAGTTGTATCCAGAAAAATCACATTTTTATGATAAGCCAAAGATGAATCTGTTCTGCAAACTAAAACACTTTAAAGAAAAGCTTGAAAAAAAGCTCATTCCTAAAAGAACACATTTAGCTTCTCGGGAGTATCTTGTGTTGCAACAAAACACTAGCAGCTAAGCGAGGGGCGGCCATCACTGTTTTCAAACTAAGATTGGATGATGTGTATTTGCTCCTGCTTTGCAGGCTACCAACCAGAGTAAAACGCCCGATATTATAAAAAGCAGAAAGCAAAACATGCCCAATATTCTGCGTAATAACTACTTGATAATAACTACTTACGGCTTTAATCCACATTTATTCTGGTTTGCTTTTGTTCTGAAGCCTACGAATCTAAGTCAAAATAATATGTAAATGTTATTGATAACAATTGTAACTACAAGCATCTCCATATTATGTCAACAACAGTCTGTTTCTATTTTAAATAAAAGCAACTATTTTGTAATAACATATTAATTTCTGGTGCTGTGGCGCAAGCTTAAAGAGAAAATGAGGTTTATTGTAAGGGCTCTGTAGTTGTTGTCCCTGTAATTCGGTAGGAACCTTTAGGGTGGGGGACTTTCCTCAACATAACAACCAAACAGCGTGATCACTATACCCTGTGGCGTCGATCAAATCCTCCTGCCAGGCAGTGAGCTTCGGGGATGTTGTGGATGCCGGTAAGCGTGTTGGTGATGTAACAACCTATTTACGTCTCCCATGGACTAATCCCTCCAGGGCTGGCTGTGTCATCACCCCGGGGTGTTCATGTCACAGCTTCCTACACGTCCAAAGTGCTGCACACCTGATCCTTCTCATCCAGGCAAAAAAACAAGAAGTGATCAGAGCATCATCTTTATCCTGTCTCTCTTATAATTCAGATTTATGACATTGTTTAAGGTGATTAGGAGTCTATAAATAATGTTCCATTTAGAATTGACATGTTGCTAATGGATTTTTTTTTTTCATTTTCAGATGCTTCTTTACTACAAACTGAACTAAATCAGATATGGACAAGAAACTGCAAGAAGGCCTCTAAACTCCTGACTCAGTAGATGTGGAACATTTTTCCTGGTTGAAGATTTTTCATTTTGGAATAGAAGACGTGAAATCTTTTGTCGGTAAGACCAAACATTAAGTCAAATGAAGAAAACAGGAAAGTAATTTGAACTGTTACATCAGAGCTGCTCACCTAACACATAAAGAGAACTGAGACGCTGATGAAACATTTTTAAGAGATGAATCGCTACACCACCCTGAAGCAGCTGGGTGATGGCACCTACGGCAGTGTGCTGATGGGGAGAAGCAACGAGTCTGGAGAACTCGTAGCTATCAAGAGGTAGGGATTTCATCTTTTTCTTATTAAACCATTATAAATGGTTACCTAAAGCAAAAATTCAGAAGTTAGAATAGAATAATATTTAGACAGATTAATAATATGACACATTCACATATCAATATTTTTTTTCTGAAAACAAGCAGCATTTATTGATATTGATGGTAAAATGAGATAATTACAGTCTTGATGTTATCTATAGCATTTTTATTTTGATTTTTGACACTTGTACAGGAGCAACACTTAATTTTAGTTGTGCAGAACATTATATTTTTCTGTTAAGTTCTTTTATAGAGTAACAGAAGTCTAACATCTAGGTGGCAAATTTGATGGTTCTGTTTGCATACAGGTAGAGCCTGCAGCTGTTTTTTTCTTTGCAATGGTTCACTTATACTTTATTAATTGTTGTTGTAGATCAGCATTATTTTAATAGGAGTAATGAGATGTCCTCCTTTTGCTTTTACAATATGAAATATCCACATTTTTTGAGACCAGAAATATTTCCAAACATTACTTCTTTGCTTTGTTTTCTGAGATATTCAGCACAAAGTACTACAAATTAAATATAAAAATAAATCCAGTTATGTGGAAATCTTTAAAGTGGAGCTTTTGTTATGTAAAATATCTGTGATATTCTCAAGCAGTCTTTGTTAACAGATGTAATATAAAAGTATAGAATTAGGCCCTGGGTTAATTTGCCTATTTCAGCTTTGTTGCGATCAATAGTGCAAACAAACCAGTAGCCTACATTTCTTTGTCCGACACGCGGCCACGGTGTTCAATAATAGACGAGAAACCCGGGAGATGGGTTCACTTGTTGATCGTTTGGTTACCATGCAAGATAATACATGTGGTGACGGCAAAAGGCAGTGAAAGTAGAGGGTGGGGCGTGTCAGGTTCCTGATATTGTGGAGCAGATGAGGAGAAAAGGATTTGTGCTCAGTCTAGCTCTTATGTAATTCCGGAGGGTGGGAGAGATATTGTTGATTTGAGAGGATAATCCAGTGCCAGGTGGCACACTGCTTCCCATGTGTGTGCTAATATATATCATAACAACACTGGCAAATTAATTGGTGAAGTTCAAATATGAAAAAGGAATGTTTCACAGCAAGAAGCGTCACTGTGGCTGTAAAATCTTGGACCCTTGAAGCTTTGTTCTTGTAATAATATAAGCTGCAACTTAAGACAGGTCAAAAGGATTGCATTATTTATAGAGAGACACAAAAGACATAGTGCTATTACTGTAAAGATAATAATAGTGCTATGTTGTACATTCAAGATAAGATAACTTCTTTTGCTGCACATCTACTCATCAGCATGTCATTTTTTATTTCCTGTTTTTTCTAGGATGAAGAGAAAGTTCTACTCATGGGAAGAATGTATGAATCTAAGGGAAGTCAAGGTATGGATGGTCACTGGCATCACTGAAACCCAGGAAAGGAAATCAAATAGGCTGCTTTGAGATGCAAGAAATGCAACACACTTGATCAAGAACCAGTGTCAGTGCTTGAAACTGAAGCGGTTTGACAGGAGCTTCAGTGTCAGTGTGCCGATTAAAGATGGAAGTCAGAGAAAAAGTGTGGACAAAACGATTTCTAAAGCGAAATATATTTTCTGCAGAGACTTGCAGGTTGTTTATTGAATTCATTCAGCGCTGTTAATTACAGCTCTTTAAGAGAAAACGAGATAATCAGAAATACGTATTAAAAGCTGATAAATTTGTGAAACCAGCATTGAAGTTCACCACAAAATTGACATTGCATCTTCTAAGAATGGTGCATCCATCTAACAGAAGTGTCAATTTGTTGTTAATGTGCATAAATAAGCATGATCTTTCAGGCTTCATAGAGTGTTTTTTTTTTTTGTCTTTCACATTGTCTCTTTCTCTGCAGTCTTTGAAGAAACTGAACCATGCGAATGTGGTGAAACTAAAGGAGGTTATCAGAGAGAATGATCACCTCTACTTTGTTTTTGAATACATGAAAGAAAACCTGTATCAGCTAATGAAGGACAGGTAAGAAGAGGAAGAAAACAATCTGTGTACTGATGGTTTATAGTGATATTACAGTATCAGAAATATCTGGATCACAAAAAAGTATCTTAAAATGTTTTAGACAACAGAGTTTCCCTCAGTGTATAATAAGCCTGGCGGGCCACCAGGCTTTACGTTGTTAATTTATTAGTTTTTTTTTATGATTACCATTTTTAAGACTTTATAGTTGGTGTTTATGTATTAATCTACCAGTCTTTCAAAAAAAATGTATAACTGTCAAATGATATTTCCAAATTTCCTGTCAACATTTTTAACTCAAAATCTCGGCGGGTGGCTGGATGACTGCCGTAGCGCCCTTAGAACCGGCCTTAGCAAGTGTTCTGGGGGAAATCCTGGACAAGTATTATTACTATTGGGTGTTTGTTGTCTATGTTTTCCTAGGAATATTTTAATTTTTATTTCCTAATGCATTGTAAAAAAAAAAAAAATCAACAGCCCTCAGACTTAAGAGTCTCATCTCAAGAGGCCTTGATGTTTGTGCCAGATAGGATACGCCCCAGTGTGTATACTTGCAAATCACTGTTGGGTCTTTCCAGTAAATACAAAACATAGACAAGAGAATCTGTTCCTAGTGTTTTATAATAAAAAAGAATAGTCACTAAACATTGTTCTACAAGAGAACTATATTTGTGATGATTTTTTTGTCTGACTGCCCCTCAAAATGAAATGTCAATTTGTATGTTTACAGAAGAAAATTGTTTCCTGAGTCAGTGATAAGAAACATAAGCTTTCAGATTTTGCAAGGCCTGTCATTTATTCACAAGCACGGTAGGTGTACTGTGCTGGGGTCATGCTTTCAGATCTGTCAGAGCTGTTTCATTCTGCAAGATTCAGTGTGAAAGTATTGGCATTATTTTCAAATCTAAATTTCAGAGGAAAATTGTGACACTGCTTTAAGTGATTTTTCAAAGGACAATAGCTGCTTTGTTTTAAATGCATCAAATTCTTGCAGTATGTGAATGCTTCAAAACTTGCTTGATGGAAACATTTGTCTAACTCTCTGATCTGTTCTGTTTCTATGTGATGAAAGGATGCATGGATGCTCTCACTTTTTATTGTTAGGTACTAATTGTTTTAACTAGATTATACATCATCACAGATAAGAAAAAAAAAATTCATACAAAAGCACGCATGTGTAAATATACTTTCTGTGGAGCCACTCAAAGGTATTCATGAAACACTGAAATTGTTGAAAACAAACCAAGAATAGTCTCGTTTGCGGTCTGCCATGACCAATGATGGGGACATAGAAAACAGGTTAAAGGAGCTCTGGTCAGAAGAGGACAAAGCTTTACTTTTTCACCAACATGCAAGTTGCTTTGTGAGGTAGTAAAAACTACAGCTGCACACCCTGTAACAACTTAATGCTAAAACATGGTAGTGGCAGCATAAAATCATAGGGAAAACCTGATAGAGATGGCAAAGGGTTTGGAGTGGGGGTTAGGATCACCTTCTACTTTGAAAATGATTGTAAACTTATAGCCACATTTACTGTGGATTGGTTTGTAATAGTAGTGGTAATTGTATTAGTGCATGTTAAAGTGAGTCAGTTAAAGTCCTGACCTAAACCCAGTCCAGAATATGTTGCAGACTTGTTATTCATCAAATTTGAGTTCTAGCGGTTTTAGGAAGAGAGGCCATCACTACATCACTAATGTTTCGAACCCAAAAAGAACTGCCACAAAAATTGGTTGAACAATTCACTTGTATGTAAAAATAATGTCCAAAGCCACATATAATATCCTTTCACTTCAGAGGTATGTACTACTTTATGTCAATACATGACAGAAAGTACTTTGAAATTTTGGGTTGTAATGTGACAAATTATCCCAAAAAAGTTCAAGGGTTGCAAAAATTATTGGATAAAAGCACTATAAACATCCAAGCATCCCTCCATCCAAAATGCATGTACCTTTCCAGACTTCTCTTTTCTTAACATTTTTCTTTGATTTCCCTTGTATCCTTTCCTCTCTTTTTTCTCTTTGATGTGCTGTTAGAGAGAATAAGATGTTCACAGAGAATGAAATTAGGAACATCATGTTTCAAGTGCTGTCTGGGTTGGCTTTTGTGCATAAGCATGGTAAGGGGCTTTGTCATTTTTCTCTTTTGGAAAAAGTAACATAACCTTTTGCTTTTTAGGTTTGATATATTTCATGTAAACAATTTTGTCATTGTGACCCATGAGAAGGAATACATTGCATATGCAAATACATTGGCATTATTAGGTATAGCCACTAGGTATGCCCATGCTTTCTCTTGAATAAAATTTATAGAGACATACAGCAAAATATATATTTTGAGGCTATTAAACACGTTCACCCCTTTGGCTATATTTGATTGATTTACAAACAGGTGATTCCATTATCTAAATATGGGAGAGATTTATCAGTTTCCTACAATACACAGCCTTCTGAACTCACATTTCATTAGAAATGTGGAGTGAATAAAATATTTGCTGGTAAATTTGTGATGTTTGATTGTAATTGAATATTTAATCAAAAGCGAGTTAAGCTCAAAAGATTGGAAGTCAGTGGATGACAAGATTGTCCGTTTTGGCCCAAAACACGAAAAAAACCCCTGGATTTTGTTGATATTATCTTACACTTAAAGCCCTGCTGACGCACAGTAAATTTATTTAGTGCAGGAATGAAAATAAAATGTAGTAATCTTTTCTAAGCGGGGAGTTAATTATTTTCATCATTATCTTGCTGCCTGATTATAAACTCTGAGTTATAATTTTTCCAGGTTTCTTCCATCGAGACATGAAGCCAGAGAACTTGCTGTGCATGGGTCCAGAACTGGTTAAAATAGCCGACTTTGGACTGGCCAGAGAGATCCGCTCCAAACCTCCTTACACAGATTATGTTTCAACAAGATGGTAAAAAAAAATTGATTTCCTGCTTTTGGAGAAATATGATATCAAAGCAGTTGTTTTTTTGCCAAAAAGCTTAGATTTTTTTTTTATTTTATGCTGATTGAAATCAACTTTTATATTGAGGTATTTCTGGTCTGCGTCAAGGTACCGCGCTCCTGAGGTGTTGCTAAGGTCATCTACCTACAGCTCTCCTATTGATCTATGGGCTGTGGGCTGCATCATGGCTGAACTTTACACCCTTAGACCTCTTTTTCCTGGAAATAGTGAAGTGGATGAGATCTTTAAGATCTGCCAAGTTCTAGGCACCGTTAAAAAGGTGAGGAATTTCTGGATAGAAAGAGGTGGAAAAGACTGCCTTAAATCAAGCCTTAATTTCATTAACTTAGCTGCTCCTGTAAAGTTATAACTATTTTATTGGTATTACTACAAAGACATTTTAAGACAGCATCGCTCAGCCCTAATAGCTATATTTACCCCTGGATTTGTGAAAGTAACAAAAATATCAAATTATTTTATATTTTATGTAACAAAACAGTTAAATGCCCTTTTAAAAATGCCTTGTAAAGACAAAATTTGATGGGCCAGGTATTTTTTTGTTTTGTTTTGTTTTTGCACCTGATGATTTGATTATCTTTACAATTAGATGGATTGGCCAGAGGGCTACCAACTAGCATCTGCCATGAATTTTCGCTTCCCCCAATGTGTGCCCACCAACTTGAAGACCCTTATTCCAAATGCGAGCAAGGAGGCCATTGCACTGATGCAAGACTTTCTGCAGTGGGACCCTAAGAAAAGGCCCACCGCTGTACAGGTAGGCAAAACTAATGTTCTGACGTAAAGTCTTAACACTCAGTCCAGTTTTCATGCTTTTAAATTGTATATTGGTAGTAACAGTTTAATATATTCTACCCGTTCTGTTCTCTCCCCGGCAAGGCCTTGCGGTATCCTTACTTCCAAGTAGGCCAGGTGTTGGGGCCTCGTCCTCAGAGCCAAGAGGCTAAGAAGGTCCAAGCGCGTCCCATGGTTCAGAAGCAGCTCTCCGAGTCAAAGACAGATCCCCAGCAGTCATCGTCAGACTCCAAAGCTTCCGCATCTTCAAGAAACTATTCGCAGCATCAGCCTCTTCAGCAGATCCCAATGCCTCAGGTTGACAGTAAAACCGAAGGCATCAGCCACGCAGTGAGTAGCCTAATACAATTCTTAAACACCTCTGTATGGATCAAAACATAAACCCCTTTTTTATTTTTTTTAACAGAAGGCAACATCAAAGGGCAGTGAAAATGCTGTAGGCGGCAGCGGGATGGGGCTGCTAAAGAGTGGTCGTCGTCGGTGGGGTCAGGCAGTATCCAAGACATCAGACAGCTGGGACGAATCCGACCAATCGGAAACCGCCGCCTCCAACTCCAAGAAACCTAGCCTGGGGACTCCAGAAGGGGATAGGAAACAAGAGCACTGCTCTCAGTAAGTGCTGTAATGTGCTAAACGTGTGGCAAATTTCAGTTATGAGGCACATCATTGTACGGTTGATAAAACTGTAACAATGTAAGCTTATTAAAAAAAAATAAAGATTTTATTTTTTTTTTAATTAATATTTGAATTTGTTTGTAGGCCCAAAGAGCAGAAACCTCTATATTCATTCAGCACAGTTACAAAAATTCCCAGCAATGTTAAAGTTGGCCAAGTGGATTACAATCTTCCTGGATCAGCAGCACGGCAGCACTACCTTGGCCAGTCTCGCTACCTACCAGGTAAGACAAATGGACCTAATAGGAGCACAATTCATCAAAAAAAGTTTTAAAATTGAAAAGTTTAAAAAAAGTATTTTTGTGACATATACAGTACTTTAACACATAGATTTATCAGTCCATACATCCACCTATTACCTAAACCTGCTTATCATTACCAATGCTATGTAAAATGTTTGTTGTTTTAAGGTCTAATTGGCAAGAGTCAGATTTCCTCTGGAGAGAAGGAGTTGAGTGCAATGACATTGCGGGACCTGTGGGAGAACTCCTCAAACACTGCAAATAAACCACTTTGCCCTATTGGAGGAGGATTAGCCGTCACCAGAGCTAACGCAGGTAACGACAGCTAATGGCTAATGCAGAAATGCTACACGGTGTTTTGTAGAGTGTACACTGGAGCAAACTCAGACTCTGAGATTACTTTAACATGCAGATACATGTAATAATGCTGTTTGAAAAGGAAAAATAGTCACATTACTATACATTCACAAGTTACATTTTTAGCCTTTGTACTTCTCAGTTTTGGTGTGCAAGTTTTCCCTTTTGTAACTCCAAAGTGTAGTAAATGTATTTTTCAAACAACAACATCTATAAAGTCATGTTTACATTAACAAATAAAAAACCCGTAATGTTATGTTGCTCAACTACAGTTCTAAGGCTTGTTAGCAGCTGTAGTGTTACAGCAGACAAGCTTTGGGTTCAGGGCTCCGGAAGTGTTAGGGATCTTAATTAGATCATTTTTTTAGTCTGTAGTGTGAGCAGGCACACAATATCTACCCCCTTTACTTTGCCTGCCTTTCTTTCACCTTGTCTTTTCCTTTCATTATGTATTCATGAGATTCGGTCTGACTGTTAAAGATCAAGTGCTTCTTAAATGACCACTAACTGTATCCACCTCTCTTTTCATTTTTTCTTCACCTGTCTTTGTTTTACTATTATTTCAAAGTATTCTTCTTTTACAGCTTTGTTATCCTAAATCTTTTTTTTCTTTCTTTCCTACTGCCTGCATCACTTCATCAACTTTTCCATTTTCTGTGAGATTAGAAGAGAATGCCACTAAATTGGTGGATAGCACCCCAGAGAAAACAGCTGTCAAAGAAAGAATATTGGAGAAAATTGATCTGTCTAAAGGTACTTCAATTAAATTACTTAAAGTTAAAAATAGTGATACAAATGCAGACACATTTCAAATTTGCATTCCATCAATGTACAAAGGTTATATGCAATTTAGGGAAAGTGTGATTAAATAGCCAGAGTTGTGGCAACTCCAACCTAAGTCATTCAAACTGAGACTCAAATAAATGTAACTGGAACAGCTGTGATTTCAGTATTTTGTGTATATTATGTTTTTATTCATTTATTGTTCATTTATCTGTTTTATTCTAGTTTTGGCTAGTTGAGTCTGTATTAATCAATCTACACAGACAAAATACACGCTCTTAAAATGTGTCTTTTGTTTCTTAAAGGGAACTTTGTGAGCACCAAGTACAACCTCTCCAGTGGTTACATCCCTTCTTTCCAAAAGAAAGAGGTTGGGACAGTGGGACAGAGAATCCAGCTCGCCCCTTTGGCTGGCCAGCACTCAAGTAAGAATTTCACCGGTTATTTGTTTTCAGGTGGTGAAAACCTTCCACACCTGTTTGATTTAAGCTTGCTTCTTTATCAGTGACACTGTTCTCTTTTTCTAGTCTATTACTCTGCACCTCTCTTTCAAGAGTTATTCATCCCTTTTCTCTTATTTCTTTACTTCAGTCAATCTTTCTTCTAATTCTTCTCCTGATCATAAAAAAGAAAAGACCAAATCTGCAAAACTCAAGCCCATTTCCAACTCTTCACTGAGTGAAACTAATGAAGGTACTCGTTTTGTACCCAATTGTGGTGGTGTTTTTTTTTTAATTAATTGGCTGATTAAGTCATTGAATATTTTAGTTGCAAATTTCTATATTTTTAAATTTTATGACTGCTCTGATTAAAAAAAAAAAAGTTATATTCCATAAATTAAAATATGCATCCTGTTGAGGCTTATTAGCTTAAAAGTAGCTTTTGAAAGTAACCTTTCAGCAGGTAATAAACATACTTTTCATTAAGGCCACATTTCTGTATTATAAATGTTTTTGTCATATGTAAGATTCCAATCTTAAATCTTAAAAATCCTCATAATTAACAGGAATAAAGGCTTGAACATGTCATTCTAAGTCTAGATTCTCTACAATGTGTTTCACTTAATAAATTGAGTTAACTAAACTTTTCAGTAATATTTTAACTCGTCCAATACGAATGCCTATATGTTGCTTGTTGTAAATTGGAAGGAGAAACATGTCAGTCTGCCGGTTCCCTTCAGATTACGAGGGCTGGAAGAGGCGGGCAGACAGGACCCAGGTGAAGGGCAGCAACTTTTCAGCATTGGGGAAGACGTCTGGCAACCTCCTGAGCAGAGCTCCTGCGGTGCAGCCAGTTCACGGCCGGGTCGACTGGACGTCTAAGTACGGCGGAAACCGATAATCCAAGAAAACTGTCTGCTGTCCTTGGGTTTGTGTCGTCTTTGATAACAAATATAAATACTGAGCAGTCGTTGCCACCGAACTCATCAACCACGCAGGATAATTATGTCACACCAATATGTGGTAAACCGACCAGCTTGTACATGTTTGCCAATACTGCTAGGGAGTCTCAAAGTGTTTTTTAGGGATCCAGTATGACCAAGTCCAACTGTCAATGCTTGCATATTTTAAGTAGGACTTCAATGCATCAGAGAGATGTACCTTTTAAAAAACTTTTTATTTTGTTGTAAATAACCATTTGTCAAGAAGTCTGCAAAGCTAAGTTCAGACAGTTTCTGTTTTTGTGTTTAGGTAACAGTTGTGAAGGATTATCTTGATACTGTAGAGCAACTCTTGGACTCTTTGTATCATGCAATGAAAAACAATGTAACATTTTGTATTTATTTTATACTAATAAACATATAGATGTCCAAGGTGTATTTATAAAAAAAAAAGACAAAACATGCATTTCTGTACAAATTATACATTTTATTATCAAACATTTTTGACCAGAGTAACACAGAATGTCAAATTCCAAGAGGATGCTCCATAACATAACCAGATAGAAGCTGAATGCTGTTCTTGAAGAGCTTTAACCTCATGAGGATGCTGTAGGTTTCTGAAGCATCGTCAAACTAAGCTTCCCCACCATCAGCAGGCTGAAACGAGACGATCACATTAAAAACGCTTCAAGCAAAAATAAAATGACCTCAAGTTAGCTGAAAAATACGACGAACATTTAGCGCCTGGAATCAATTGTTAAACTTCACTCAAAAACCGCCAAATCACAGGATTTTTTTTATTTTACCCACTCTGCGAATATCCTTTCTGGAGTTTGATGCACTAATAGAACAAACCTTGCTCCTGCCATCAAACCAGCTGGCATGAGCTTCCTCGACCCGTAGAATCTCTTCCCCATGATGGCGGACAGAGCTCCTGATGTAGCTGCAATATTGAACGAGTCATGAGGAAGGACAATAACCTTGTTCAAACGTATTTATCCACAAGAAAGCAATTGCAGTTTATTATGTTTTGAATTCCTTTCATTATTTTTTTTTTTTCTAATTGCCTGAATTTTAAAACTAGACATTTAACTAGTTCTGAGTTGTTCCTAAACCAATGTTTTGCCACTGTGTGTGTCAACATATTTGACATACCTAGAGACACCCAAACATTATTCGGGTCGTTGGAGATCTGGTAGGCTCCAAAACCTGCGAGTCCCCCGAAGAGCAAACCAGCAGCCAGTGAGGGAACACTGCCTGTGTGTGAGAGAGAGAGAAGAATATTGAGGAAGCAAACATCTGACACTAATTACTCAAGACTTTGTATGGGAGGACATAAACATTTTGAAGGTAAACTTGAGAATATCACAATATTACATTTATGGAGAATTTCTATGTTTTTAGCAAACATATTTAGAACAAATAGAAATATTGTATTCAGCAAAATGCAAATATGATAAAAAGTAAATTCTGGTCATTTAATTTAATATGACAGACTTCTGTGAATAATCTGTTTTTAAAGGCTTTTACATAAATACAAGCATCCACCATCTGCCAATAAGGAAACCAAGATGACAGACATGAAACAAACTAACTTCTCATCCAGCTTTATCATAATGTTTAACTGACATTGTAACGACATAAGTCATGTTACATTCTATAAGATTATAATGTGATGACAATGACAACCATTTTTAACCACTAAATGAAGAATTTCATCAATTTAACACTAAAAATGGATGAAATGTTCTAGATTAGCGCAGTTGGAGGGCTTTTTTTTTTTTCTTTCTTTTTTTTTTTTTTTTTTTTTTTAAAAATTAACAACCAGCAAGTTTTGAACGTAATATTATATACATAGGAAAATGGAAATCAGAATACCAGGGAAAGTTACAAGTTTTATTATTATT